>CACRXK020000232.1:0-97757 GCA_902702795.2 Paramuricea clavata | reverse complement strand
GTTTTGGATAACAGATCGTACGAAGTAGAGGTGAGTGGAAGGAAATACCGACGAAACCGCCGACAACTCCGAGCATCGCAAGAAAGACCTCCAACACCTCCAGCTGGTATGGATCCTGAGACTGGACCTGAGCAAAGCAGTAGGGAACCCGAGAACAGTTCGATTGTGAATGAACCCAATCTCGAACACGTACCACTATTAGACGGTGAAACCTCCGCTGAAACCATTGGAAATCTACCACGTCGATCTGTGCGTACAAAATATACACCGGTGTGGCACAAGGACTATGTCATGAAGTGAACGCTCTCAGCGTTAGACAACTTAAACGTTAAGTACCAGTACTTTATGCATATATACACTTCTATATTATACAGTAGTTTCATATTTTGTTAAAGGGGAAAAGATGTCACGATGTTATTAGGTGACGTCACGATGACGAAAACATTAATTTGATTGACAGGCGCGGCGAGCGGGGCGTACGAAAAGTAACGCAAGCTAGGCGTTTTATATATTGTAAACAAATGACTATTTCTCCCGATTTCTTGTGAATCAGAAACTATATCGTAATAAACTAACACGTTACATTTATGGCCTTTGAAAATCAAGCGAAATTGTATTGTTGATAAATCGCTCGCAGTACGTACGTTTGTTGACAAATCACAGACAAGGTATTAAATCACTCGCAGAACGTTTGTCTTTGTATTTGTGATGCCTAATGGCATACCACAGTCCACAGTTCAATTCAGCGTAAGAAATTGTACTTACGAAGGTCCAATGTATTACTAAACAACACTATTCTAGCGATTTATGACCTTTGTCTTTGAAAGCCAAGCGAAATTGCATTGTTGACAATTTGCTCAAAATTATTAAACTAAATTTAATTATAAAAAATGCAGTACGTTTGATCCTTGATAACTTTTTTGGTTTGGCATCGCAATATTTGTATTTTGAACGTGTTAATAGCAGTTTAATCCTAGTGTACGGGCCAACTGGCGGCCGCCAGTCGACAGAAGAATGTAGCGTAATGAATATAACTTTACTTGTACGGCAGAAACGCCGGAAGTTTTATTTGTAGGGCACCGCATTTTAGTACTGCGTCTGGTTCTATAAAATCCTGACCTGGCCACCTGGGGTCACTATACTGTCCTAGGCCTGGATCAAAACTAATTCACCTATTAACAAAAACTTCAAAACTGAGCCACCTATCTGCACTACAAACTTAGCGAATTTGAGAGCGGCAGCACTCTCCCCTTGACAAGCAAAATCGACTGGTATGCGGCGTTAAAATAATAATGGAGTGTACATGTGCCATTGGGGCAAGGTCCAATACTCAAAAATATAATCTGTGTCAAATACTGTTGCTAAACATGATAAGCTCTCTCCTCCGCAGATGCTTACATGAAGTTTCTAGTGAAGGAAAAGTGAGCGCGCGAGGAGTGATGGGAAGAGCTAAATAATGGAAGCCTCTGCGAGTTAATGCAATCAATATGGCGTCGTATATAATCGTTTGTAGCGAAGTTCGAGCAACTATCGGGGGTGTTAAAACATGTTTTCGACTTTCATTTTCAAGCGTACTTGAGTATCCTGGGGTGAATTCAATATCAATATCTTCTTCTGTTCATTTGCATCGAAAAATATTGAGAAACTGCAAACGAATATCAATGGCAGAGCCTCCTCTGGCAGAGCCTCCCCAACTTCATTTCAATCTTCCCATCACACCGCGCGCGCTCACTTTTATTCAAGAAACTTCATGTAAGTTATTTGTTAATACTTAAGGAGGCTCTGCGGAGGAGAGAGATAAGTTTGATTTTAAATATAGTTCACCAAAAACTATTCTATATAAGCGGAATTTGCATGTTTTCCGTGCGAAGGACAAAAGCACAGCATGTGTTGCCTAACAGAAGAACAATATTTCCTCCGCAGGCAAAATATACAAATTCTCCCAATACAATTAGTGTAAACTCTAAATTATGCACAATGCATATCACAAAAACAAATCAACAAACCAACCGCCTCGCACGTTCTAAGAAAGACCCTGGGAAAGACCTTGGCCAACCGAGGCCAATGTGAACGCCTGAGCTGGCGTCTTCGTTTTCTGTTAATTGTTCTGTTTTTCAGTTTTTCTGTAGCGGTTACCAAATTATGAGCAAATATGGTGACAAAATTGTACTGCCTCAGCGAGTTAACGCTCCATAGAGCGTCTTGTTGCATTGAAAAAACGTCGCGTGTAATTATTGCATTGAAAAAACGTCGCGTGTACTAATGCATTGAAAAAACGTCGCGTGTAATTATTGCATCATCCCTGAGAAAACGTCGCGTGTAATTCTGAAGAAAAAAACGGCGAGTGTAATTTTGAAGGAAAAGAAAACGACGAGTGTAATGGTAAAAGAACGGCGAGTGTTTACAGTCATGGCCCTTCTCGGCCATCGTAATTACGTAATTTCGAGCATAGACAGATTACGTAATTTGCCGATTTGTGTGAACTCCTATAGTCCCCTGGGCACAGTTTCCGGCGAATAATTAACTAAATTATGTCGCGCAAATGTCTAGCGTTAATGCGTTAATGTATATCGTAAACAAACGCGTTTTGACAGACTCCGTAATGAGGTAATGCCATGTCATTTAACAATAATTTGGAAAAAAGTATTGTACCTGCTTTTGTTAAGAAAATGCTGTTCCCCTGAAAGAGAAAAATACAATGAATCAGTCAATTTATGATAGCAAGCTTCAGCAAGGAACGTTCTTGTTAACAATATATAGGTTAACCTAAAATTCAAAAACAATTTCCTCATAGCTTGTCTATAAATTTGAAAATATTTCTTCAGAGATCTTGCAGAAATGCACACAGTAAAACAGCAGGAGAAATTTTAACCCAGTGTTAGCGCTAACCCAGCTTTGAACAACCGGCCCCGGAAGTCACTCATGCAATAAAGAAAGCAATAGCTGTTCTTGTTAGAAATCACGAACGTGATAGAGCATTCTCAAATCATTAATAATTCATGAAGAAAACACAAAGAATATTATAAGCGAAACGTTGTTTGGAAAACTGGTAATAAACATCCATATATTAAGCCAACGTTTCCCTCAAATTTCTCTTAAAATACCAACTCTTTTGAGAAGCTATATATCATAAACGGGAAGCCGTTTATTACCTGATTTGAAAGCACATCGAAGTTGGTTAAAAACTCGGCTATCGCCTCGTTGTCCAATACACTTCTCGGTGGTTTCAAATCAGGTGATAAACGGCTTCTCGTTTATGATATATTACTTATTAAATTGACTGGAATTCTTGATTTGAAGAAAAAACTGCAAACGCTATAATAACTGACAGCCGCTAGTTAAGTGTGATGAAAACCTTCGCTTGCTTGCTGTTGGATTGCGTAGTTCTGTGGTTAATGCAGTTGTATAGCGGTTAATTCATGCATGCATGTTTCCCTCACCGGCCCAAGCGACAAGATTCAACAAGGTTCGTAGTTTTTCTAAATTATTTTACCCTCAATCTCATTCGAGAAAAGTATTCTCTGCCATAAACGCGGCTGGTTTTCTCCAGCTACTTCCTGCTTGTGCACCGGCCCCAATTTGGAACGAACGATGAATGGTTTTAGGACTGAGAGCTGTTGCTACAGCGGACAAATAAGAGATTTCTTTACTGAGGCCTAAGAAATGCTGAGTTTCCGGCGAAAACCAGTGATATCGTGCGAGAATGTGGATTCTTTCAACAGAATGCAAAGTCCGCAGCGATAATGCAACAGGCGATTCTACTAAATCATAGCAAACACTGAATTCGCCGGCCAATTCTGATTTCCGGTCATCGAAACCGTAGTTAAATTACACATTTGGAATCAGCATAAAATTTGATCTCAATCCTAACTGGTAGATGAGGCTGAAAGATTTAAGTATTGAAGCGAATTACTTCACCCGTCTGTGGTGGTATAATAATAGTGAGCTTAAGCAAGTGAGGTTTTTGACAACACGACGTCGACTGGAAGTAAAGTTGACGTTTTTCACCAATCACAGCCCTTGACCCAGTCATCTGACGTTACTCATGACGTTCGTGTTGTCACATGCTTAAGCTTGTAGTATATGCTCATATATAGTATACATATATACATTATATGTATATATATATATATATATATATATATATATATATATATATATATATACATTAATTAGGTTGAAATATATAAATTATTATATATATATATATATATAAGTATTAAATATATATATACATATATATATATATATATATATATATATATATATATATATATATATATATATATATATATATATATATATATATATATATATATATATATACATTAATTAGGTTGATTGACAGTTCAAATCATAATCACTAGCACATGTAATTGTAATAGGAACCTCAAGGGCACTCGCTAGAACACCTAGACTTAATCAGACGTGTATCTTTTACTTAGAAATAAATCTTCTATAAGCACATAGAAGCATTAAAAAGCTCACTATTGCAAAATAATGCCCCTGACAAACGAGGTTGACAGTTAATTAATGAAAGATGGCAGTCGCGCATTTTTCGGGGTATATTTTAAGCTCTGCATATAAAATGTACCCGGAACAATCTACAGGGGAGTGTATCTAAAAGTCGAGGTTCGAGAGTCGAGAGTATAGGTCGAGAGTCGAGAGTATAGGTGGAGAGTCGAGAGTATAGGTCGAGAGTCGAGAGTAAAAGTCGAGAGTCGAGAGTAAAAGTCGAGAGTCGAGAGTAAAATGTCGAGAGTCGAGAGTAAAAAGTCGAGAGGAAAAAGTCGAGAGTCGATCGAGAGTAAAAAGTCGAGAGTCGATCGAGAGTAAAAAGTCGAGAGTCGATCGAGAGTAAAAAGTCGAGAGTCGGCAAATGTCCTCAGAAACAACAAAGTCAAAATATTTTTAACACAATATACAGGGTGTATCAAAAAAAAGGTAATAATAATAATAATAATAACATGACTTTATTTAACGAGGCTAACATACATTATTGGTTTCCCCAATAGTTTTCATTATGGGCCTCCTATCTACAATATATATAAATACAATTTAGAAAAAATATATACTAAAATGTAGTCTCTATGCTAAAGTGTTGTAATTGAGCGTTCTCTAGTAGACGCTTCTGTTCTAATTTGTTCACAAATTGTTTGTGCGAGAGCATGTCTTGGAGAGAGACTTCAACAGTGTTCCAGAGGCGAATTGCACTTGTTTGAAACATTCGCGATCCTGATACCTTTTTGTAAGTAGGTATTACAGCATTTCTATTGGTTGATGCTCTAGTATTGTAATTATGCGAATCTTTCAGATAACGTATGTATTCCGAAAAATAATCTGGGCAATGCCCTAAACTAATTTTATGTAACATATAAAGCTTTCGGCAGTTTATAGTGTCGGAAATTGGCAGCCATCCTAATTCTGTAAATAGTTTGACAGAGTTATCGCGGAAATTAGCATTGAGTATCAGTCTTGCACATCGTTTTTGGATTTTCAATAATCTGATGAGTTGTTCTTTGGAGCAATTGCCCCAAACAGTACAGCAGTACTCTAGGATAGGTTTTATAATCGCATTGTAGAGTAACGTTCTACAGTGAATTGTTAGATGTTCTTTCGCCCTTTTCAGGAGACAAATTCTAGAGTTTAGTTTTCTAATCAGATACTCAATGTGTTTGTTCCATTTTAAATGTTTATCAAGTTTGATTCCCAAAAGCTTTTCGTTTTTGATCTCACCGAGCTTAGTTCCATTCAGGTAGAGATCCAATTCATCTTTGTCAGAATGACGAAGTTTTTGCACTGTTCCAATCAATAATTTCTTTGTTTTAGTAGTATTTGATACCATATTGTTGACTGTGAGCCATTGTTCTGTAATGTCCAATGCGTTTTGTAATGTTTGCTGGATTTCATCACACGACTTGCTACTCGGCCAAAGTGTTGTATCATCCGCATAAATATCCGCGTTAGCTTCTCCAAGTGACATTGGCAGGTCATTTATATAAATGGAAAAGAGTTTGGGTCCCAATATCGATCTTTGTGGAACTCCTCGTTCCAACATCAGAGGACTTGAAAGTGATCCTAATACAGAACATTGTTGAGAGCGACCATCTAAATAGGATGTAAACCACTGCAAGGCCTGTTGACTAATATGGTATTTAGCAAGTTTCCTTAGAAGTACATCATGATTGACTAAATCAAACGCCTTACTAAAATCCATGAAGACAGCCCCAATAAGTTCACCATCATCCATTGCTTTGAGCCACTTGTCAGTTATGTTAATAAGGGCAGTTTCACACGAGTGATTTGATCTAAACCCGGATTGGTTTAAATACAGCAGATCATGGGATCTCAAGTGCTCGCAGAATGATAATGAAACATGTCGTTCAAGTGGTTTCGAGAGCATAGATAAAACAGAGATTGGCCGAAAATTGCCTCTTTCGTGGATCGATTATTTTTTATGACAGGGGGTAACTTTAGCTCTTTTGAATTCATCAGGGAAAACCTGACTTGTGATACTGGCATTATATATATTTACCACTGAACTTGAAGATATTGCTGGTAAGGCTGCTTTTAAAAGGCGAATGCTGATTCCGTCTAAGCCCGTTGCTTTGTAATCGAAATCCAGCGCGCTATTATACGTGAATCACTCGCCGTATGAACAATTGGTTTTCATATTCGGAAAGATCAGGCTTTTAGCTATTGAATGACATGCTTTTCAGTTTTCATATCAAGTGGAGAAAAAATAAGCATGTACGAGGCCGATTAAAAATGTTAGTCAAAATCGCATATTTTCACCTCTGTGCCTAATTAAAACAATGCATAACAAAAGAAAAAGCAATTAATCACGAACGTGTCGTATCTTAGCTAAGATTTATTCCTACTTAAATAATAATTATGAATATGTGTGCAGTTTAATGAAGGAGGTTCATTTTCAATGGTTTTAGACCCAACTCTCAACGGTGAAAATATGCGATTCAAACTAACATTTTTTTATCGGACTCGTATTTGCTCATTTTTTATCCATTTGGCATGAAGAAGATATCATTCAACAGCTAAAAGCATGATCTTTCCGAATGTAAAAAAATCTCGTTCATACGCAGAGTAATTCAGATACAATAGCGCGCTGAAGTTCGATTACCTTTTGTTTGATACACCCTGTATAACCGATCCGTAACAACGGCTGATTATATAGCCGTACGCCCCCTGTCAAAATAAAGTCATGCAAATTATAAACGTATAAATTCGGGCAACATTTGGGGGAAATAAATTTAAAAAGAAGACAGTACATGCAATATGGTATTTGAAATTACCAGAAATATGTAAACGGTAACGAGGAATCGACAAATAAGAAAATATTTTTGTCTACTTCCCAACGACACTTTTGGAAATTTAGTTACACGGAAAATTTTATTCAGTGGGTAAAAGTCGGGTAAATTTTCTTTCTGGCTCCCTGATTTTTTCCCGCCCGTACGCCTATGACGGCTGAACTAATTTCATTTCCTGTGCCCGGAACATAAAGCAAACATTATTTGCGAAACATAATTAGTATGCTCAAATTCTCGAAATTAAAGTAAACAAGAGGCATATACAATCAAAGGAATAATTCAGTATAATATAAAACAAAAACTTTCGCCAAAATTTATCCACAACATTCAATAATAATAACTATTATCTAATAACTAGTTTTATCGCTTCCTTATATATTACTGTCCATCCTTCCCGCTTTCACATGAGCTATTTCCGCGAAAAATTACTTATATGTGAAGCTACATATAAATACTAGGACTTTACAATCACGTGCGGGCATATTACCACCCGATAGAGTCATACATGCAACAAAATAATCCTATATTACTGACTCGTATTTATGAATTCACAATTATATTAATCGTTAGATTGTGATCAACGTGGATTTCTTAATACGCTCTCGTTTGATATAAACGTACGTTAATGAATAAGTGACATTTTAGTTACAAGCCTGGAGATGGCTGTCAAAATTCAGCGGAGTTTATGTGTCAGTTAGAATGAAATGACATGTGAAAACATTTAGCAAAATTGAGGCATCAATTGCGATATTATTTTCTTATCCAATCTTTTTTGTTCACGTTATTATTATTGACTGTTGTAGCAATATTTATTGGAAAGTTTGTATTTCAGCCGTTGGTACTTGTTACGGAATGGCTATGTAAAGCAATATATAGATTGTGTTAAACGTGGTTAAAAATATTTTGACTTTGTTTTTTCTGATGACATTTGCCGACTCTCGACTTTTTACTCTCGATCGACTCTCGACTTTTTACTCTCGACTCTCGACATTTACTCTCGACTCTCGACTTTTACTCTCGACTCTCGACTTTTACTCTCGACTCTCGACCTATACTCTCGACTCTCGACCCTCGACTTTTAGATACACTCTCTACAGGGTGTCTAAAAAAAGGCCATGGAAATTCAACAAGCTGTCGTGCGTCATAAAATTAGCTAAATAATTCAATTTTTACATAGGACAAAAGAGCTGTGATTTAGCTTTTCTATGATACATTTCTTAAATCGTAACAATGAGAAATGGCCACATACTCGTAAAATAAATTTGCGGGTCGAAATCACGTTCTTCCACTGTTGGGAATTGAAAATACATCCATTATGCAAAGTTAGTCAAACCAAAACCAACGCGACCCTTCTGCAAGCTATTTGTTTCATAAAACGTTTTGATTACGCATGCTCTCTGTTCAGGGGTTATTTGAACCATGTTTAACGACGTTCTTGTTGAGTTTTTAGAGTTTAAATTTGACTTCCGATACCAATACTGATACTAACGACAGGTCTTGCGCATGCGCTCTGCCTGCAAGAAGCACGAGGAGAAGTGTATCGGAAGTCACCGCTACCGAAGTCGGCCTTGTCTTGGAAGTTGGGGGATTTTAAGATAAACTCGTATATTTCATAATTTTTACGATAAACACGTAAACTATTTGTTTATTAGCATAGCCTGAGTCATGTTTTAGTCGGAATTTTAGCTCAGCTGCCGTTTAGTATACCGCACATTTTCGGTGACGATTAATGTGTTCTGTACTTTATCTGTCGTGATAACTGAACGCTATATAATTCTCGGTACCAAAATGAGAAGGGAAGCGAAGACATCAATATCGGTATTGGTATCGGCAGTCGAACTTAAACTCTCTAGCTATTGTCTCATTGAGACGAAGTTCGACGAGTTGAGCTCATTTTAGATAATTTAATTAATTCTAGCTACTGCCCTGAATTCGTTACGATTTAAAAGGAGTATCATTGAAAAGTTAAATAACTGTCCTGTCGTCCTATGTAAAAATTGAATTGTTTAGCAACGTTTATTATGCACGACAGCCTGTTGAATTTCCATAGAGTTATTTTTTAGACATCCTGTAGAACCCCTTTTACCAAGATAAAGTTTCACCGTTTTTTGAGTGCCACAACTGTGTATTAACTAAAACAGAATGCACGAAAGAGTTTGGAAAACTAGAAAGACATCAAGAAGAGCCAACCAAACGCGCGGAATTGCCATTGTCTTGCGCTTTCGTCATCGTTTGATTCCGGCTTCATTTTAACTACAAATGTTCGATAATTAATAAAATTGCATGCTGAAAAACATGCAGGAACAAAGCATTCCATGCAGGGCAAAAGTGAAACCAAGGAAAGTACAGGACTGGCGAAATTTGCCTTAAACAGATTACTTATACCGTTTCAGAAATATAAATTAGCAAAATATTTGCCAAATATTTGAACATTAATGTGGGTCGGTTTTAACGGGAAAAACAACGTAACAATAATGAACTGAACCTCACCTGCAAAAATTGTGCTGAAAATCGTTGCTAAAATCAATACGGTACCGCCGCCATTAATACAATTATAGACCAGCATCGTAAAATCTGCGTGCAGCCAATACTTCACTGAATTCAATGTGGTCTGGGTAAAACGCGTTGGTTATAAACGGTCGGTTTTAATCAGTACAAGCGGGGGCGGCTCTTAGACGGGTAAATCTGACTTGCTTCCTTGGCTTGTTCAAACATTGTATTAGAGGAAAGCACCGAAGCATAGGTAATGACAATTTATAATAATAATAATTAATAATTAAATAATAATAATTTATTAATTTATAAAGCGCTAAATACTATAAATATTCTAAAGTGCTATCATTACAAATTCAAATAAAATGTTATAAAGTATGAGATGATACCTATATATACATGTTTAAAATTTACTATTATATTTAAAGATAAAATGCCTTTTTAAAAAAGGAAGGTCTTAAGTCTGTTTTTAAAAGTTTCCACTGTTGACGCCTCACGAATGTCAGCGGGAAGTTCAAATTTACTATTATATTTAAAGATAGAATGCCTTTTTAAAAAGAAAAGTCTTAAGTCTGCTTTTAAAAGTTTCCACTGTTGACGCCTCACGAATTTCAGCGGGAAGTTCAAATTTACTATTATATTTAAAAATAAAATGCCTTTTTAAAAAGAAAGGTCTTAAGTCTGCTTTTAAAAGTTTCCACTGTTGACGCTTCACGAATGTCAGCGGGAAGTTCATTCCACAAAAATGGACCAGCCTTGGCAAAAGCTCTGTCGCCAAACGTTTTCCATAATGCGTTTGATTGACGTCTGTTTGGTTGGCGCAATTAAACGATGACTGAGTGAGTGGCAGGTGTATTTAGTGAGGATAAAGGCACTGAAAGAGCAATTTCCACCTCGAGCACAATTTTACAAAGTAGACAATATTTCTAAATCTAAAATATTACAAATTTGTATTACAAAACATTATTAATTACTGCTCTGTAAATGCTTCTTAAACTCTCTGCTCGCAACCATGCAGGCAACTAACCGTGACTCATATACTGACTGTCTATTTGTAATACACTCCTTGTTCGCCAGCTTTGAATTTGTATAACAAAAAGGATAAAAGAGCTGACAAAACAAGGGCTGCGTTTGCATGAAAACTATTGTTTGTTGTATTGAGTAGCAATTGAATTTTTGCTAATCTATACAGTTCATTGTAACAGAAGTTAAATGTACGTGTATCTAAATCTTAGCTTCGAGTTCAGGTCATCAGAACTAAATATATATTTGCTAGGTAAGGCAGTCATGTAGAAAATTTCGTAATTGAAATATATAGTTTTGCAATGCAAATTTCCCGAATGTATAATATAACATGGACATTTAGCTTTGCAGTAGGGGGGTTAAAATATGTATAGTTATAATCTTAGGGGAAGTATACGTCGTTTTGTTTAGTACATCTCACTGATGAGTGCAAATATATGTATCAAATATGCACAAAAAGACCAAATATGATTACTGATCATACTTTTCTGTTTTTGGCGACTGTGGTCTCCAGGAAATAGCACGTACGGTAATGAAGAGTACACTGTAAATTAAAAAGGGCTGAAACGACCCCAAAAATGGGGCCAAAACGGTGACCGCAAAATAGATCTTTTTTGGGGGTCAAAATGGCACCTATAACAATGCGGCCCCTAAGGGGTGATTTGGCCCTTCCAGTGTAAGGGCTGTTTCAGCTTTTAGTAGGAGCTGTTTTGGCAAAAGCAGGGGCTATTTCAACTTTCAATAGGGGCCAATTCAGAAAATTAGGGGGCTATTTTGGCATTTCGAGGAGTTAATTTGGCTCCCATTTGTGGTCATAATGAACCCCAAAAAGCGTCGATTTGGCTCGCTAACCGGAGCTGTTTTGGCTACTGAGTTACAGAGTAGTTTCAGACCCAATGAAGAGCTGCTTTAGAACCGAAGGAGCCGATATAGCTTTTCTAATGGTGTAGTTTTTTAGCACCCAAAGGGCCAATATGGTTCTATTTCTGAGCCATTATAGATTCAAAAGAAAAGCCAATTTAACCCCTACTTTGTTAACCGGGGCTGTTTTGGCCCTTTCAGAGGAGAGCAGTCTCAGCCCCAATGAAGAGGTGCTTTAGAACCGATTTAGCTGATATAGCTTTTTGGTGGTGCCGTTTTATATAGCATTTAAAGTCATGTGGATTTGGCTGCACTCTTGCATGTAGACGTATTCTACATATATATAATGAATCAGGCAAAAATATTGGGGTTTATTTGGTCTTGATTAAATTATTACAATTTTTCCAACAGACCAAGATTGGAATGAATTATTGTAATATAAGTTGAGATAAATAATGTTCCAATTTCTGTATTATAAACACAATACTATAACTAAAATTACAATATACATGCACAGTAGTCAGTATTATGGATCTCACCGAAATGTGGGAACCATCAAAAGATTCGTACATATATGCCATATGGCTCCGAAAGTTTACAATTCTAATTTTAAAGAGTAATCAACTTGTGATAGCAATAGCAGGCGCGGTTGTTAACGTGAACGCAATACGAATAATTTCTAATACATTACCACAGTTCGGTGAGATGTGAGACAATACACACATTCCATCAATAACATTAACTTGGGTTAGCATATGTCAACAAAACTCTCAAAAAGTGTAAAATTACTTAGTACTAATATTCATGAGTCATGACAAGTCATTGAAGAGGGCTGTGATCCTCATTGGCAGTTGTATGCCATTTTCTGTGTTGCCCATGCACTACTATAGTCTGCAAGGCAGACAAGATGCTCTTCGTGTGGCAGTACTCTCAATATTGAAGATGTAAAAACTTGCCAATAAGGCGATAATTGCATCAAAACAACTGTTGCTTGTTATGGAATTTTCATCCTTTCCCTCGATAACGTATGATTGACAGTTTCTAGTCGTATTCTAGTTCGCTGCCAACGGCCACAATATGGGTTGTGATAAGTTTGAAATTGTATCATTTGCATCTTCGGACTCCTACAAAAAAAATACAATTAGAATGTATGCAATAATCCGCAATTACAGAGGGTTATAGGACACATAAGATATAAGGTCTCACCAAGAAACCCAATAATAAAGCTCTTACATACATCAGACACAAAATACCTGAAAAAGTATATCACACCCGACCCCTAAGTATAACATACCAATATACAGTAATATTTTGAAATATCAAAATATATGCTGCCTCGCAACAAACTCTCCTAAAAATAAACTCACTATAAGCACACAAATATTATTCAAATTTACAGTATACTGTATCATAAGAAAAATAAATACAAAATTGGAAACATGAATTTCCATAGCCTGGTACAAGTGATTCAGGGAGACTGCATAAAAACATAATACATGATGTACATATAACTATACGATCTTATTTAACCCATTAAGCACCAGGGCTCTCCCCTTTACGAGTAGAATAGGCGTTCGACAGAGTAGAGTAATAAAGTTCAAAATCATTTTGTTTGAATTACTTCACCTATCTATTTGTTTAAAATTATGTATGGTAGATTCTGTGGTATGAACACTTGCAAAATTATTAAAAAAAAATTAAAATATAATGTGACATTATGTTGCCTTGACAACACTTGACACAACGTGAGCCTGCGTTCAGTGCTGGCCAATTGCTAATAGTTCACGTTAAATCAATGTTTGGAAAATATAGGCTAGGGGTTGCTGCATGCATTTATTTCTAGTTAAATATTAATTGGATATACTCATGTCACTAGTGGTATTCATTATATCTTGGTCAGACAAAACAAATTCCATATTTAATTTAAGATGTTTGGCAACCGACAGGTTAAAATAGACATCTTGTGAATTATATCACAAACGATTAATACATTTTTGCTGCAGCAAGCACAGATTCACCAGAAACATGTAACCTCATGAGTTTACACACCCCAACACAACACTTTCCTAAAATGACAGCTTTCCTTCGTCATTTAATTTTATAACTGGATTTAGCTGATCTGTTCTTATAGTTTTTATATTTTTAGACTTTTCTTTATTCAAGTTTGAAACGAGACCAAGATTGGTAGCGTTTAATTTTGACAATTTAAGAGAATGTAGTTCTGCATTACTGTTTTTCTCTGTATCTCATCCTTAATAAGCCTACCATTTTTAAATGTCAAATGTACAACAGATACTTTGGGCTATTTATTGCCTCTTTCTTTCCTCTTCTATATATTAATAGTTTTTCTTTGGAAAATATCAGTAATCATATTTCTAATCTGTACAGTTCTGTTCCTACACAACATCTTCGCACCCACACATCGTGTTTAGGACTGAAGTTCCAGATCATGGAAATGCTCTGCCAACAGCCCTGCGGGTTCCCAAAGAGTGTATAGCCCATGTATATCATAGTACAAACCATAGAAATAAAATTAAAACAATATATTCCATTTCAAATGCATTTTTTTTTGCATTAATGTACAATAACTAGGGAATTTTATGTAAAGTGCAATTCTACATTCTCTTCGATTGACTTGAATATGTTTATGGCTAGCATTTATTTCATGTACAACAAATCCACTAAATTTCAATGGACATAGTCACATAGCATCTCCCTATTTGAAATAAGCCATAAGGCATTATATTTGGTATTTTAATATCTTAATTATTACAGAAATGATTGCACAAGTCATGAGTTTTGACAAATGTTGATCTATATTTTCAATATTAACCCATAAGCACCAGTGCTCTCCCCTTAATGAGTGAAATCATCTGGCGTTAGACAGAGTAAAATAATAAATTAGGGCACAATGCGACTCAATGTGTTAACAACACACATGGGCAGATAGGCCAGTTAATCCATTAAGCACCGGTGCTCTCCCCTTAATGAGTGAAATTGTCTGGCATTAGAAAGAGTAAAATAATAAATTAGGGCGCAATGCGACTCAATGGGTTAACTAGACACATGGGCAGATAGGCTAGTTAACACATTAAGCGCCAGCGCTCTGCCCTTAATGAGTAAAATTGTCTTGCGATAGGCAGAGTAAAATAATAAATTAGGCCGCATTAGGGCACAATGCAACTCAATGGGTTAACTATAAACATGGGCAGATAGGCTAGTTAACACATTAACCGCCAGTGCTCTCCCCTTGATAAGTAAAGTTGCCTAGCGTTAGATAGCCAGAGTAAAATAATAAATACTTAGGCCCCGTTTACATGAGACCGGAACGAAGTCAAACCGGGACCATCTCGTTTCGGTCATAGTATTATCTATAATAGATGTTTACATGAGACCGGGACGAAAATAACTCAGACCGGTCTCAAGTCATTCCGCCTTCTGGACTGAACCGACTGACTTCAGACCGGCATGAATTCAGACCGGCATGAATTCAGACCGGCATGAATTCAGACCGGGATGAATATAAACACAAATACATTTCAGACCGGTCTCGGCTGTAATCTTGACATTGGAACAACACATGCTAACAAAAGCCACCTGAAAAAGAAAATTGCCTGGCAAGGGGAATAAATTGAAGATTTTGTGATCCTCGTACCGGTGTCATGTAAACATGTTGACAATTTCAATTTTCATTCCGGTTTGACTTCGTCCCGGTCTCATGTAAACAGGGCCTTAGTGCGCATTAGGGCGCAATGCGACTCAATGGGTTATTAACATCAACAATGTTTCAAATGTCAAACCTGCCATGCTCAATATAATCATAGATTCAACTATTAATTTGACATGTAAGTCAGATGTCCTGTATACAACAACAACATCGATATACAGTATACTATTAATTAATTAATCAATCAGCCACAAAATTGTCAATCGTGTATTATTCTCGGCCTAAAAGCTAAACCTATTAATCCTAGTTGGTTTTAGTTTGGCTTTTGCTGCTACTGAAACGACTTTTATATAATTATGTGATTACAGCTCGGAATTACAGTGGATTCTGCATAAGATTTTATCTGGATTCGATGTTTCACTATTTAGTATCGAGTAAAATCAACAAATAATTATGGATCAAACGAGGATGAGAGTATTTTAATTAAGTTGAAACATAGTTGGAACACTCATCAAAGCTTTAATAATATTTTGTTCATCTGGAACTTGAAATGTCCTTTGTGTATTTATAAGCAATTCATGCATGACTTTCATCCTCATTTGACCGAGGCTATAATCTAAAATACCAGTTTAAAAACTTACATTATCAAATGAACCAGTGTTGCCAGTATGCCTGATTCAGGAGATGACTCTTGATTGGGAAAAGTTAAACTAGACTGAGCTACTAGCAAGTGATATGTCGCAGGATTCGAGCTAGTAGTGAACTGGATATTTCAATGTTGTGTGCACTCTTTTCATCGTCGCTGTCACTTTCAACTAGAACCTACATATACAAAAAATAGATAATCTTACATTCAAACGTGTTTCGTATCGTAAACGTGAAGCTATAAGAACATATTTTGAATAATTGATGTCCGCTGTCGTGATTTGGCCATCAGCAAACAACAGTCGTCGACACGAAGGTGAAGAAAGTAAATAACATTTGCCAGAATTAGGCTAGTACAGCACGAGACGTTTCTTGAACGTATTTTCCTAATAAGTTGTTTATTTGTCCAAAATATACTGCAACGAAGAGGTTTTACGCTTGTATTTTATCCGTATCCTTCGTCGAAGCAAATCCCAACGGCCAACGTTCGATAATGGCGCCAAAAGTTAGTACGCATGCTCGAGAATGATCGCAAACCCGATTGCTTACGGGCGCGTGCATTCTCGTTCCCAGTTCCCGCAATCATTAATATTACACCCAGGCCTTATTCTATGATTACACGTTCAATTCTCGTAATTAATTTTTACAAATACCGTATTTATATTTACGCTAAAATTACTAAAAATCTGGAAAACAAATTTCAATACCCTACAAAATGAAACATCAAATCTCACCTTGTATAATCCAAAAAACGTCCTCTTCTTTTTCTTTGCGAGCATGTGCATTCTTTAAGTTTTATGCGGAAGTTAATTTGATACGATCATACGACGGACGATCGACACAATTAAGAGTCGATTTGACAGAATTAAGACTGTCGATTTGACGGAAGGGTCGATTTGACACAATATTAATAGTCGATTTCACACAATTAAGAGTCGGTTTAACAGAAGAGTCGAATTGACACATTTACGAGTCGATTTGACAGAAGGGTTGATTTGACACATTTAAGAGTCGATTTGACAAAAGGGTCAATTTGACACAATTAAGAGTCGATTTGACAGAAGGGTCGATTTGACATATTTAAGAGTCGATTTGACAGAAGGGTCGTTTCGACAAAAGGGTCGATTTCATTCCAGGGTCGATTTGACCTATGCGAGAGTCGTTCCGCGATGGAGAGCCGAAACAAAGCTCATAGGGGCCAATGTGTTGATCAAAAGCGGCCCCTTTATGTGGGGCCAAAACAAACCCGGACGTGAGAGTCGTTTTGGTCTGTGGGGCCATATTGGCAATTGATGGGGCTAAATTGGAAAATGATGGGTCCGTTACGGCAAAGGGTAGGGCCAATTTGACTTTCCTCCATACCTAAAATGGCTCCGTCGGTGCCGATCCAGCTCTCCAATGCCAAAATGGCTTTCACATAGGGCCAAAACAGCTTTGGCCCCAAAAGGGCTGAAACGGAATTTGGGGTCGATTTGGCCCTTTTTAATTTACAGTGTACACATACAAACTTTGAACTTAATCTCTGTAATCGAGGCGTTTTATAAAGTAGCTTAGGGTAAAGACACAAATGATGTATATAAGTTGAACCATTTAAGTCAAGAATTTGATTAGTGGCAACTCTGTACATGTTAGCTTATTTTAAACGCATTAGCGTCGGATTTTTATCTTCTGTGACAAGTGGAGAGTTATTTTAAGATTAGAATGCTGTCGTGCATCAATATAATAACAAATGATTCCCTGCATAACGGTGATTGCCTTTTCATGCACCAAAGATTTGTTATGTTAGACAACAAGACTATGACAACATAAACTGTAAGAATTTAATTTAAACCAGCCACAAGTTTGAGCCCAGTCCCCGGCCGAGTTATTTTGGGGGAAACAGTACTAAATCCATGTCAGAAGGTTTGTCGATCGGATGTAAAGATTAAAGAGTTGTTCTGAAAGTGATGAGACGACTGCGAATATGATGAATTCGATCGGAAATAAATTGTCGTCAGCTCGAGCATTCGACAACTCTTTGTTTTTATCCGAAGGGAAATCCGGAAGAAAATTCAAGAAATGCCGAAATTTCATCATACTCAATACACATGATGTGTATGCTATTATAATAAAATTTCGGTTTTGTTATTTTCAGAAATTTCAAATTAGGTAAAGGTTTATAGTTAATTGTTTTCTATTTCTTATCATTTGTTTTTCCCGGTTTTGTATAGTATTAAGCTCACTAGTCAGTTTGTCTGTACGTAAAGATGTCGTAATGTCGTTGAAATAATTAAGCTTCAGAAACTTTTTAAACAAGGGGGGCGGCCAAACTTTCTTTCGTATTGCGCATGCATGATTCTTCTCAGGATTTCAGTTATAAGATTATTTACAAGCAGTATGTTGGGATTTCACAATGCAAACGATCGGCAATATTTTGAATAAATCAGGTAAAAATGGTTTTATTTCCTTCTCGTGATATACATGAAAATCTTTATATTTAGATCTGCTGTTTTGTATTCGATATAGAAGTATTTAAACAATACGATTTCATGAATTAATAGACAGTTTTAATAGACCAATGTCACTGATCTATTCGTCAATAATGTCTTTTTTAAACAAGGGTTGAAAATGTACTTTTAGTGTATTTGTTTGTGCGGCAATGTGTCAAGCCGATGAGTATAGTGTTTATTCCACAATCTTGGCAAAAAGTTCGCACAACGACTATAAACAAAATCGCAACTGTTTAATATACTTGGGTTTTAAAATTATATTGCACATCCCCCAGCTCTCCCCCCCCCAATTCAGTGTTACTTTCCCACACTTCTACAACACGTGATATTTTGTCTACAATATGCCAAACTACTAGAAAATACATGCATGCAGAAACAATCGCCTTGCTGACAAAACCATTCTATTATCCGAACATGAAGTATCTAAGGATGTTGTCATGGTAACACGATATTTTTTTAAGAATATTCTTACCAAAGAAAAATCGCCTAAAAATATCATTTTTAATTACAAAATCATCAATTTCCCAACATATATATGTTAGGTATGTTATTATACGTAGTATAAGCTTCAATTTAAGGTAAAATTCAACCAAAACGTTTTAAAATAAAGTGTTCTTTATAAAACTAAACTGCCTTTAATTAAATGGCTTTATCGATAAACTTTGAGTTTGCAATAAAATGATTTCAAATTCTCGCATGCAAATAACTTTGCGTTCTTTTTTTACTTAAAAAATTCAATATAATAAAAAAAGGGAATCAATATTAATAATACACTGAAATTATATGCTGTCTTGTTTAGTTTTTTCATATACGCAAAGGGTCAAAGGCCGTCGGGTTTTAAAGCAGTTCGAAAATCAATATTTAAAACAAAGTTACCTTCGTTAACGTTGCCTCCCTTCTTTTAGCCGATTAAATTAAATTATAGCATCGTGCTACTGTTCATGGCCAAGATTGTAGTTACTATGAAAACACTTCATGTACATTGAAGACAAATAAAACTCAATGAAAAATGAACGATTATTTTGTAATTTCATACGATATTGGCCGGGTTGAGAAGGATATGACCTCCACTCATCAAACAACCATACCTAAGACCATTCATAGTTTTATCGCCACCGCTGATCTCTCTAAGACTGCCAAAAACCTCATATCCGCCACACCGCGCACACCTGTTAAGTACTTCTTCCTCGAAATTGACAAACCTAACAACCCAGGTAAACTCATCGTCTCTGATTGTGGTTGTCCCAGAGAACTCATCTCCAGTTTTCTTGATTGTGTCATGGCGCCCTTTGATAAAGATGCAATCCTACTTCAAGGATACCAAATAATTATGTTCTCCAAATATTAAAGATTCATTTTCATGGCGCTCAGAAATTCTTCTTCACCATGTACGTCAAATCCGTATATGTAATTCTGTATCAACAAGGTTTAAGGGCACTGGAATAAATACGCGCCCTCATGTTCTCGTGTCGAATTGCAATGTTTTATTAACTTTATTAATAATTTCCATCCAGCTATCCAGTTCGCATGAGAGATCAGTGAGGTTAGTTTATCATTCTCAAATATCCTTGTACCAGCCAATGACAATAAGCTGGTTACTTCTGTGTTTTGCAAGCATTTGTAGGCCTCGATGGCCTCCCAAAAATCCTGAACTGAGACTATCACAGGCCCTTTGTCCAATGTGACAGGCAACAGCAAAATCCCCTTAGTATTCACTTATCATGTTTTCAATTTCAAAGTTAGAGATGTCATTACGAATAATTTTCACATTTTGAAATGGGACCCCAAAACATCTTCCATTTTCTTCGATAACCCATTTTTTCGATACAGGAAAAATATTTGTGAAACACTAGTTCATAAAGCTCCCTATCACAGGATTCGTCGTCACAAAATGGCAAGCTCCCATGCCGGTTGGCATATGCAAAACGTGTAATTTTATAGATTATTCCACCACCATTTTGGCACCAAAAACTCTATAGCATGTCAAGCACTATTTCACGTGCACCTCTTCCCATCTCATCTACTGCATTTTATGTAGACTTGCCACAAGTCGACCATGGGGGAGGGAAGGCACGGGGAAGGAGCGGCGACCCGAGCCACGAAGCGCGAGTGGTCGACTTGTGTCGCTTGCAGGAATTTAAATCGCATTAAAAGTTTTGGCGCGAATAATTTTGACATAAATGGGTGTGTACATTTCATACAATTGCTTCACCGCGCCGACAATAGGTCTACAAAATCATTCTCAAGAATTGATATTTCTTTGACATCAAATGAAACAGTTTGCATCAAGTGTGGAAACGAAATGACTGACCCAAGTAAGCGTTGAAAGCTGTTCAATGTATCAACAAAAACAAGTGCATGTAAAAACTTATTGAATCTGGACAGTTGTTTGTCTTACAATGTTTGCCGTAATCGTATGGACAAGAATAGTAATTTATTAGACTTATTATAGAAAGTTGATTCAGTTCGCCAGCGATTTAACGTAGTAGAAGTTAATCTAATTAAAAAGAAACAGACAACTGTAACCAAGAAGCAGAGAGGTGGCGATTGTGACCAACTAGAATTAGACGTCGCTAGAGTTCAAAATCCAGTTAAAATACGCGTTGTTTTCTCAGCAAACGAATTTGTAATCATCAGTAATCGAGATCAAGAAACCTAAACTAAACCCAAACTAGTGTGGAAATTTTAGAATCATCAGATGCATCTTCGGTGGCAGTATTTAAAGTTTATTTCTACACGTGCACCCTGTACTTTATACCGTACTCAATGTAATGTTTGTTTGTGTATTTTCGCATGGATTTTGTGTTCTACAAAATTGTAATTACATTGTTTACTCTGTTTGCTTCAATAATACACATTTGTTCAACAAAAAGCCTGAGAATATAATATTATTTTTAGACTCCTTCGATAATGTCCGATAATGTACCCGCTCCGGTCTTCAATGTAAACAATGACGTCGCCGATGGATTTTTCCACCGGTGATATTTGGCGCGGTGCAAGTGACAAAAGTCCTTTCCACAGAGAAAGTGAAGCGCGCCATAAAAGGGCCTGGAACGGATTTTGGATAGTCTACATCTTAATTATGCAGAAGATGTGGCATGCTTTATTTTGGGGAATCTGGAAGATCTTTAAGGACAAGGTTTAGTGAGCATCGGCGTGCAGTCATCGACAATGATGCTAACCAGCCTGTTGTCAGACACGTTAGTACTGGTAATCACAGTGTTTCTGATATAGAAATTCGAGACATTATCCGTGAAGCAATATCCGCAAAAACATGAAATGTGCCTTATTTCCATAATTGGCACTCTCCACCCCTATAGGATTAATGAACGTCTTTCCTATATTTAACTCTGTCTGCATGTCTCTGCCTGTCAAAAGCTAACAGTACTTTTAATTCTTACCTTATTCCATATTTGTCTCATTATATTTTCTTGTATTTGCTGTAGTTTTCTGCATATTTGTATTAATATACAGGGTGTCCCAAAAAAAACCCTATTGAAATAACGTATTTTAGAACTTCTATGGCTTAGCACTCTGCTGAACCCACAAGTGCATAAAACATTGACGTAAGTACATTTTATAAGCATAAATAAACCGTTTAGAAAGCTGCTTTAAATTCCCACAAGCAGAAAATCGTGCGATTTACAAAGATATTCCAATTTCTTAACAAGTCAATATTTATAATATATGCACCCTGTTAATATTTTACGTGTCTTTACGCTCAGCTTAGTGCTAAGGTATTCAAATTCTAACAATACGTTATTTCAACAGTTTGTGTTTTTTGGCCACCCTGTATTCTGTAATGTGATTGACATATTTTGTCTATACTTTGATATGACTAAATCCACCTGATTGGATCCATCTCCATATCCAAATCCATCTCCAGTTATTGCACCTTCTCTTACTGAGATTTTTAATATGTCAATTGACTCGGATCAATTTCCATCTGATTGGAAAGCTGCAAGGGTTATTCCATTGTTTAAGAAAGGTCAGCGGTCCATGTTGGACAACTATAGACCGATATCAATCCTTCCTGTAGTAAGTAAACTTATGGAAAGAATTATGTATGATCAAATGTATGAGTATCTTAACCAGAATAATCTTTTCTCAAAACACCAATTTGGTTTCAGACCTTATCATTCCACAACTACTACATTATTGGATTGTACGAACGAATGGTATACCAACATGGACCGTGGGCTGTATAACTTAGTTGTTTTTCTTGACCTAAAAAAAGCATTCGATACAGTCGACCACGAAATACCGTTAAGTAAGTTTGAAATGTATGGTTTCCAAAGGAAAGCATTAAATCTTTTACGTTGCTATTTGACGCACCGAACTCAAAGTTGTCAATTGGCCAGTATACTCTCGGTGGAGAAAGAAATCATTTGTGGCATTCCTCAGGGGAGTATACTAGGCCCTCTCTTATTTATTATGTATATAAATGATTTGCCAAGCTGCCTAGAACGCACAACTCCAAGAATGTTTGCTGATGATACTAACTTAACGGCAGTAGGCAGAACAATTAGTGAGGCGGAAGAAAGGGCGAGCGTAGACATGAGGAATGTTCAGAAATGGCTTTGTGCAAATAAACTAAGTCTAAATATAGCGAAAACCGAGTATGTTTTAATTGGAACACGACATAAAATAAATATTGATACCCATCAAGGAGTTAAAATAAATAATCAATTGATTAAAAAAGTTAAAAATACCAAAGCTCTTGGAGTTGAATTAGACGAAAACTTGAGTTGGGAAAAACACATTAACCATATTAGCAGTAAAATATCATCAGGTATTGGGGCTATTAGGAAAAGGAGGGAGTATGTCGAACAAGACATTTTGATAAAAGTTTATAATGCCTTAATCCAACCTTATTTTAATTATTGCTGTGAAGTATGGGATACACTTAATAAAGGCCTAAGCGAACGTCTACTGAAATTCCAAAACAGAGCTGCTAGGTTGATCATGAACTTAAAAAATGAACATGGTCAGTCTATTTTGGCACGAAAATCTCTAGGCTGGGTAACACTTGAAGAGCGTAGGGCACAAATGAAAGCCAGGCTCATGTACAAGACAGTTAATGGTTTAGCCCCCCAACGACTATGCGAAGCTTTCCAAAATCTGAATACCATTCATAACCATAATCTGAGAGGTTCTTCAACAAGGTTTTATATTCAAGACCAAAAACGGAATCCTTAAAAAAAGCTTCCAATATAGTGGGGCTAAACTATGGAATCAGATACCTGAAGAGATACGCAGTTCGGTATCGTATAATTCGTTCTGTAAAAAGCTATCTTCCTCGACCTTAATCTCGACTTAAAGTAGTAGTTAATTTTTTGTCTAAATAGGTATATAATTGTATTTGTTATGTATGTAATATTAGAGCTAGTATATAAATAATAATTTGTAAGTACACATCCCTTTTGGAAATCAGCTTTTGCTGAAAAGGCCAATGTGTTTAAATAGAGTTGATCTATCTATTGGTATATATTTTTTGGCACGTGTTGCTTTTATATTCTTAGTGTAAAAGCTCATGTGATTTTCCCAACCCCCGTTACTTACGCCATGCAGACGAAGGACGTTCTATCGAATCGTCGAAATTCTCCATATTTTAATCAGGTAATTGCAACCATGCAAACGAAAGCCTGTTTTTAATTTAATTTAAAGCATAGTGACTACATTTATGCTAATCAAGTGAATTTAATTCGCAAAGGATTCAAGCACATCACACAAACAACTTTCTTTAACATTAAGTTAAAAAGCTTGAAAATCCGATCAGCGATTTCTTCCAGGTTTGCTATTGAATTGGGTTACACGAGAAAATAAAATGCGAGAAAGGTGTAAATCAGCGGTTACGCCGATACCGAAACGGCTTGTGCAACGTATAGCAACCTCGCAACTACGGAGCGTTCGAAATATGAATTACATACAGCTATTTCAATTAAGGTTCTCCACGAGCAAAGCGGAAAAGTCGAATACGAGCGCCAAAGGCTGCTGGGAATCGCTAACAAATTAATGAATTTTCAAAGCGATTCCCAGCTGCCTTTCGCGCACTTGTTCGACTTTTCCGCTTTGCTCGTGGACAACCTTAATTGAAATAGCTGTATACTGCACGCATGTCCATCGCGCTTTACGCGATAAGGATTCGAAGTTTTGCGTTTTCGAGTTTTGTCTCTGAAAGGACAACCTAATACAATCAGCTGTATGCATATAATATCATGTCCTAAATGTCGTGCGACAAATGCAGACGGCAATTTACAAGAACCTGCTTTTCAAGATTTTTTTATTTGGCGTCAAAATTGTTTAAAATTTGACAGGCAAATTTTGTTGTATTTACTATTATACCTTCATTTGCAATGATCCCAAACGAAGCATGTATGTTGATGGGACTCAATGAAAGTCTAATACAGTCTAAAGTCTAATATATTACAAACATGTATAAGAATATACATATATCACATATGTAATCCGAATACGCTAACATGCATGCATAAACAATCTCATAATAATGCTTTTCGCGCTTAGAGGTCAGTTACGGTATTCTCTGGACATTCTTAATTGAATTAGCTGTATGTCCATCCATGCATACACCTATTTTAATTAAGGTCGTCCCCGACCAAAGCGGTAAAGTCAGAAAATACGAGCGCGAAAGGCCTGCTGGGAATCGCTAAAAAAATAATTAATTTTTTAGCGATTCCCAGCAGCCTTCCGCGCTTTTCCGCTTTGCTCGGGGACAACCTTAATTCAAACAGCTGTATTCAAAGAGATATTTATAACGTAAAATAAAATAAAAGCCACTCAAATTTTGCACAAACTTTTTGCTTTAATGTTAGCTCCTCAGGTGCAAATTTACAATGAGTGAAATTTAGTTAGTTTATCTATTATCTACGTTCTATGATATCATATTATAACTATGTTAGGTACGCATATATTTAAATAGCGTGCAGTCACCCGTTAAAAACATTCTATTGAAGTAAATGTAAGCATAAGCTTAATGGTTTTTCAATTAGCGTTCAGATCCGGATTCAGTATATTGATAAGTTATTTTTCTTTCATTTCCCTAAAAATGTTCAGAATCGAAAAATTGTTCAGAATCGAAATTTAAAGTTCTCCCTTATTTTTCCAATTACTTGAGGATTATTGGGATTTTGAGTTATTTCTAAAGGTCAAATCCTCACGAAAACTATCCGCACACGAGAGCAACTTGCTGAGCTAACCGCCTCGCGAGGCGGTTAGCTCAGCAAGTTGCTCTCGTGTGCGGCGGGCTTAATGAGCTCAAATCTGCATGCTGCATATTCTATTACATGCAAAAATATACACATTTTCAAATATTTTTTGAATCGCATGCAAAACACCAAGCGATATCGCTCAAGATCTAGTTTTTTACAATCGTGATGTAGATTACTCTACACTATTTAAACAGCGTCAAAAATCTCAAAACAAAATCGATCGGCAGCAGTTTAACCATACGAAGGTGACATAAAAATGAGTTTCTTGAACACGACTTGGCCGCTAGGAGAGATTCCCGATCGGAATAAATATGCCTCCGAATCATTAGTATATGAATGCTTTTAAGCATTAAAATTAAAATTAAAATCAATTAAAATTGATCAGGAGGTCGGCAAACAGTATAGATGAGCTCTCAGATTGCAATGTATATAAGGGCATGTATAGAACATGTACTATGACTTCTTCCTATCATATATCTTGATCTATATAAAAAATTCCAGAACAAAATTTTGTGTTCAGCCTTGTGCGCCTCTGTTGTTTTTAGTATTTATTTCCAACTGCAAAGGGCTCTTGGACCCAATAACTTATAACTCATTATTTTGTGAAAAAGGCCGTCATTTTAAATATAAATTGCTTTGAATTTTCTTCATAGTGTAAAATCAAAATTTCCATCCAGCAAAGCTAAGGAAATAATAAATGACCTCGAAACTGGCAAACATTGCTTATGAGATTTTTCTGATCACATCTTTATGCAACAATAGGAATTTTTCAGGTTTTGCAACCGAATGGTTCATAACAATATTTTAAGGTAAGTGCTATAAAAAGATGGGGCAAACCAATAATTTTGTCTTTCTGTTATAGCTGATTAACTGTGTCCTCATTACTTTTATAATAATGAATCATAACAGCCCTAGCAAGCTAAAATTCAAGTAAATTTGCAAGAAAAATAAGGCATTTAGGGCTTAATAAAAGAGATCAGTGACTATATAACTTGCATTCAATTTTGGCTTGTAAGGTGCCAAAGATTCAAGCTGGTTTATTGCAGTTCGCTGGGACATTTGCATAATTATGGCAATATAAAATACAAACAATATATGATTTGTGTTTCTACAACTGGAACTTGTAAGTCTGATAAGTGTTATATTGTACAAAAGTACAATTAAAGTACAAATATTGCATACCTTAAACTGAATAATCTTCGGCCGGTAATATATTTGCACCCATATTTTTAGAGCGTAATACTTGGTTAATATATATTTTCCGAGTTTCATTAAAATATGCAACATGTTCAAATACAGTTACAAACACCGTTGCCAACTGTAATTTTGTAAAAATCCCGGGTGAGCTCCCAAAATATTCCGAGATTCCCTAAAAATCCCGATATTCCCACCTTTTTACGTCATTATAAATTTAGGTAGTTTTCGCGCCAATTTCGGGTAGGATAGACTCGTACGTCATGTTGTAAAAACGAAATTTTGCATCAAATATGCAGCCAAATACTCAATAAGGTTTAAATACGAACGGACGAACCCTAGATTTTTAGCAAAATTGTTTATTTCTAGTCAATTTTACAAAATATCCATTTCTAAACTTCGAACTTCCCTTTTTGAAAAATCAAAAAAACAATCCCGAGATTGACTTTTTCAAATAAAAATAAAAAAAAATCCCAACTGCTTCAAAAAATCCCGAGATCTCGGGATAAAATCCCGGACTTGGCAACGCTGGTTACAGAATGCATCGTGGTTTAATCGTATTCACATTGCTGCCATGATCCTATAATGAACATAAATGGCCACTATAATGGCCAGTAAATAATAATACAGTGGTGCTTCCACTACAAAAACGCTGTTTTGAACTTTTGAAAACAATATTTTGATTTTTTTTGCTTGCGATAAACTCGTTGAACGGTTTCTTGTAATGGGTCAAAGGTATCGCGAATATGCACCTTCGATTCGAAATCATTTTGGCGTCATGATAATAAGTACTTGATTAATTCTTTTAAATACGATCTTTATAACTTCTGTAGCTACAACTATAAAATACCCCGCCACGTTAAGTATTGTATTGTTAGGGTTATTATTAGATTTAGGTTAGGCACAGTATAATTATTCATTCTATAGTTATTCCACAATTTCAATACAATCTCAGTAACAAATGAAAAAACAATGAATTGATCATGAGTTCATATGGTTCAAACGAAGCATGTAAAGATTTTTTACAATCGTCAAAACGATTGGTAGGACGTAGTTTTAAAATAATATAAGAGTTTATGCATCACTAGTATGCGATATCGTTAATTTTAATGAGATTCATACGCAACAAACACAAATAATGTCTATTTAATAGCGCAAGTCGGAATACTAGTACCCGAAAAATATTCACACGATATTCTAAGGTATATTCTAAGTCCGAATATCAGGTGCGTTTTATTCCGAGGTATTCACATCTGAATACTACTAATATTCAGGGGATATTCGCTTAGAATACGTGTGAATACGCCCGAATACTAACCGTACTCTAACTAATATTCGCTTTTTCATGCAGTGTAAATATAACGGGTGACTTCACACTATGTAAATATATGCGTACCTAACATAGTTATTATAATATGATATTATAGAACGTAGATAATATATAAACTAACTAAATTCCACTCATTGTAAATATTCACGTGAGGAGCTAAGATTAAAGCGAAAACTTTTGTGCAAAATTTGAGTGGCATTTATTTTATTTTACGTTATAAATGTCTCTTTTGGTTGCACATTGAAACCTTTTCTATATAATAACTATATAATAATTATTTATATATATATATATATATATATATATATATATAACTTGCTTGGTTGTTGAAGCCAAAACGAGTACAGTGCTCGATGCGGGAAATTCGCAGAGCTTAATATGGTGTTCAAAATGAAAAAAATTAAAAATAAAAAATTTTAAAAAATTTTAATGTGCTGCTACTTAAGTTTCACGTGTACCGATCGTCAGACAACGATCGGTACACGTGAAACTTAAGTAGCAGCACATTAAAATTTTTTAAAATTTTTTATTTTTAATTTTTTTCATTTTGAACACCATATATATATATATATATATATATATATATATATATATATATATATATATATATATATATATATATATATATATATATATATATATATATATATATATATATATATATATATACATATATATATATATATATATATATATATATACTGGTGTATCAAAAAAAGCGCAATCCTCGACTGAAATGTAAATTGCTAAACAAATAATAGACGAAAACGTTAAAGTTTACATTCATTTTAAAGCGTAGCCATTAAGCTTTCTAACAGTGGGTTGTTTCTTAAATTTGACTCATTGGTTCGCGGGTAATAATACCTTACGTTATTACGATTGGAGATTAAAAAAATTGAGATATGGAATAACAAATCGTTCTCATGAAATGCATTTTATTAAATGGATTGTAACAATAAGTATAATTATGGCTTTTCTTCCACTATTTTTAACTCAGTTTGAAACTTCAAATGCTATATAATTTTGGCTTGGACCATCTAAGCTGACTGACATCAAATTGCTATAATTTCTGTTTACATTACATCGCAATTCGATGACACTCTGGCTCAGACACCAGAATGTTTTGACGATTTTTAGCATTGGTTTAGGATTTTCAAACAACCTGGTCTCTATTAAAATACTTTTAATTTGTTCTTACGTGGTTTTCCAGATGTAGTGACGACAACATTAAAGTTTAAAGAAGAAAATTCTAACATTTAAACCGACTAAACAATAACATAGTAAACTAGCATAATTAAACAGCAACTAAAAATGATAGGTTTTACTAAATCTTTTCCTGTGCAATTATTACTAGCATTGGAGACAAGGATAATAGTTGTTTGAAAGAGAAAAGAACAAGTTTTGAAGTAAGCCTAAAAGCGTTTAACTAGAAATACTATTTCGAAAGTTATTAAGCACATAAGATGAATTGCGTTTATTTTGATACACCCTGTATATATATACAGGGTGTATCAAAAAAAGTAAGACAATTTTGAAATTGCTCTCAATTCCACAATTCTGTTCATGAAATGTAATTTTTGCTATATATGGATTGCTTGAGTTCTTAAATTATGGAAAACATAAAAAATTTTGAAAATAGTAAATTTTGCTATCCAGGTGGGTGGTCAACTTTTGCTCTCCTAAAAGTGGCTTGCGCACGGAAATGACAAACGATATTCTTTACTTGAGTTCATGTATGAAAAGTTCGCTATTTGTTGCATTTATGATAAAATTTCGGCAGGATTTTACCGAGTACAAATCCTCCGAGAAGCCTATGAAAACGTTACATTTTTCTCCGTTGGTGCTGTTCTTGCTTCATTATGAATTCATTTTTACTCCCATGAGAGTTCCATGGAATTTCCATGGAATTTGTGCTTTCGAGTTGTTTGTGCTGAAACGCATTTTCTCGTATAATACCCCGTACACTTTGAAATGGCGATGCCACAATTTACCCCGCAGCAGAGAGCTTTTATTGTATCAGAGTTCCTCCGTAGCAACAACATAAACTTGGTTCGCCAAAGTTTCACGAAAGAATATCCAGATGTACGATGCCCTTCCATGTGCCCTTCACGTACGAATACGAATTTAATCCATACATATAAAAAATTACATTTCATGAACAGAATTGTGGAATTGAGAGCAATTTCAAAATTGTCTTACTTTTTTTGATACACCCTGTATATATATATATATATATATATATATATATTAACAGACATCTCAACAGCACCCCTTATATTTTGCGAGGTATCTGCTAATGGTTGTTGGCATTTGTGATTTAATATGCTGTTGGCTCGTTCCAGAAAACATTGAATAGATTCATAAGATTATATGATTTAACCTTAGTTATATTGGAGAGGAGTGCTACTTGTTTCAGTAACCCACTGAGTGATATCACTGACAATAAAATCATCTGACATTGGGTCATTCCAGCGAACATCGATACCTACATGCAACCTCCCCCATGAAGGAAATTGGAAGTTAACCCCCTATCCCCTTCGAAATTCAAATGTTCTTATACACTTCAGAAACAATTTTTTCTCCCCTCGCCTCCCCTCCGGACGGTTGAAATTTCCTCTGTGCCCAGCGGAGAGAGGATCTTTTCTGGAACGACCCATCAGACACAGTAAAAGAATAAAGTTAATTGTGGCACAATGCAGCTTATGCCATGTCCGGCCTAGTATAATATCCAGTTAACTCCCCATCTTAATGACCTGCCAAACTTCTTGAGAAGTACAGGGTATTCCTGTTTTGTTGGGTTAATATGGCCATGTGTCGAGTGAACCCATTAAGTTGTATTGTACCCTAAAATCCTTGTGTGTCCTACTTCCTTATTTTACTGTCTTTTAAATGCCAGATTATTGTACTCTGTCTAATGCCAGACCATTTTACTCTCAAGGCTAAGTAAATCATCAAGTATGCTGGTGTATACTCTTGTAATTAATAGTTATTTATAAGTTAATTCAATCTAGCTTTGGATGCACATGTAAAAAGAATACTAGTTTTATGCCGTTGTAAGCTTAGACTGTTTTTATAAAGTCTGCAAATGTTCCGAGTATTGCCAGGCTAGCATTCCAAAGGTTGTAGGTTCGATTCCCACTGTGGTCAGGCATATTTTTCAAGCTTGCAGGGTGTGGATATACACTCAGAGTAACATCATAAGCATCATAATGTAGCCACTTTGTAATTATTATGATCTCGCCGGCATGACCCAGCTTGCAATATGAACTGTATAAACTGTTTAGTGAATTATAATACTTCTATCTGGCCTAGACAGGATCCCACCTGCCAGGACAAGAAACTCTCATGAATATAAGCACTCTATCATTCCTGCCAGGTGGGGTGTATTGTGTCTATATTAAACACACCATCGTGGATTATAACCTACTGTCCATTCGTGCCATTATTATATAAAAAGGCACATATATACAGGGTATACTCTAGAAGGGTTTAGCTTGGAAGATCCTTCAAGCTCAAGCTAGCAAAAGTTTATACTTTTTTACCATATTGTGGGAAACACTAACCATTTAGTCGTCATGTGCCTTGATGCATTCAATAGTCTTGTTTATACTACCAGCCTTGGCCTAGCCTTGGCCAACATTTTGACAGTGTAAACAGACTTTGGCCTAGCCTTGTCCTGAGCTAGGCCAGGAAATCTGGGCTCACTACAACCGACTTGGCCTAAGCCCAGGCTTGTGGAAATGGCCTAGCCTTGACCTGACCTAGGCCAGGAAATCTGGGCTCACTACAACAGACCTGGCCTAAGCTTGTGTAAATGTAAACACTTTTGGCCCTGGCCGGGGCTTTATTTTTATAGCAATGTGTGTCCACAGTGAGAGATTAGCAGACAACCAGCGGACAACATGACAACACATAAAAGACACAAAATTAATAACAAAATTCTTGGCCAAAGCGGTCCTGTCTCAAAAAAATAGTGTAATGGTGTAAACGTGCCACATTTACCTTGGCCTGGCCAAGGCTAGGTCAAGGTCTAATTGTAGTGAAAACACCACTAATTTTACTCTGTCTAAACCGGCCAGTAACCCTAGACAGAATTAATGCCTAGGTGATTTTACTTGTCAAGGGGAGAGAGCTGGCACTCAATGACTTGAAAGACCTTGGAAATCCAGGCATTCCAGGGGAGAGGTGAATAAAAGAACATAATTTAAAGAGTGAGTATCATGCCCGTGATGCATTGCGTGCCTATGTTTATTTACATGCTTGCGGAAGCACTTTATATTTCGTGCGATATCATATGAAATATAGCAGTTGTTCACATTGTTGTGCGAAATAAAGTGATTCTAGTACGATGTCTGAATCAGAATCGGACCCAGATTTAACTTTGGAGCGTTACGATTTAGAGGACGATCTAAATGCGTACGGGTCGCCAGTTTGTATATCGCCAAGGGAAGGACTAACCGGCGTCGAAGCCGCAGCGGTTGAACCCTTGAATGAACCAACTTTGGCCGCCGACGATGATAGAACGCAGGTTAATTTACCTTATTTTCACCAGTTGTTTCAGTAACAAATAACTGTATACTTGCCGACTTGTATTTACGCAACAAATTCCTGTTAATTTCAGCGCTGTAGCTGCAAAAAACACGTGCAGCAAGCGAAGCGGCAGAATGAAGCGAGGTTGCCCTTGCCGGGATGAAGGTGCCAAATGCACAGAAAGATGTTCATGTGGAACTAAAGCGGCTAATTGCAAAAACAAGACACAGGGACAGGGAACAGTTGTCTCCCCAAATGCAGGAAAAACGCATTTGAACGTCACGAGATCGCAGTCAACAAAGCAAAACAACAGATTACAGTGAGCACATGCATTTTTTATCTCAGAGTTATAATATTGTAAGATTTCTCACAAGCATAAAGTGTCCGAATACTTTATATGAATTTTTTACGGCAATCGAACCCGCAACGTTGTGAAGCCACAGTACTAAGATATGCATGTATGATACAGCAATCTATTTTACTTATACCTTTTGTAGCCTCAAAAATGTTGCAGTTGCACGTATTGTACCGGAAGAAACACATTTTCGATCGATAATTTTCCTGTTATAATCGCTGGTTGCCTGGTTATATATTATTACAGATTACCTTTGTTCTCGCATTATGTATGTTCAAATATGATCTGCATGCTGATTACGTTTATACCTTTGAACCTGGGATATAGTTTAATATTTAGGAATAGGAATATAATAGAATATTTCAGTAAGGAATATATCAGGTTATTTGATTATGAAACCTGGTATAGAAGAACTTCTATCCATTTAATTTTAATATGCAAAAGTATGTAACCATGCAAATATAAATTGTTTTTGTATTTCCAGGAATTCATCACAACATTGACTGTTGATCAAAAGGACAAAGTACTACTGGAACATTTGACCAATGGAAATGGTAGTCTAGATTACGCCAAAAATATAGTGGAATTCGGCGGAGTCCCTCCTGAAATCCCAGATATAAGGCCACGCTGGTGCAAATGTGGGGTATGCCGGTCTATCCCTACTGATGAAGAAAACAAGTGTTGTGGTAAAATCAGGTGTCTAACATCATATGTAACATTCAGAAACACCTGTACAGACAGAGAGGTTTTAGTCATGGCCACCAGATCAAGGTGTGACATTAGGGCTGAAGAATCACATTACTCAACAAACAGCTACAGAAGGCTGCATATCGCCAGCACATTCTCTTGCGATACAAAAAGCTGGGAAAGGGTAATAGAAAGGTGTGTCCATCATGTGTAGTCTTGGCAATCAGACTCATATATCCTGCAAATGATGGGGTATACATGGGCTTCAAGAGAGCTTGACCTTTTGTTTTTAATAAATAATAATCACTGAACAATCACTATGTACATATGTTCCATTCAAAAATATATATGATTTCATTTGTTAATTAAACACTACTGAGCGAAATGTCTTCTCCATACTTCTAACATGTTCTCGTGATGTTGACGGACCTTCACCCTGTATAGCATCTTTATTGGTCTGCTCTGTCACATACCCTGATTGTGCCCTCTGGACAAGATTGCTTGTTTTAGGAATTGGTTTGAGGGCAATGGATGGGGCAATATTCTTCGGATGATCTTCTGGGGCAGGAACTGCCCTCAGAATACTTGCAGAATTCTGGTCGCAAGTGTGGGCCAGAAATCGTAGCTCTTAACTGAAAATCAAAAATACATTATGTATTAGAAGCCATATACCCTCTCTGATCAATACTTTGATATACAGGGTGACCCAAAAAATTTAATTGTGTATTCTCTTCAAATTATTTGCTGTTTTGAATAGAGTACACAATTAATTTGTTGTTATTTAGAGAGAGAGGTGGGAACAGAACAGGATCCACAAACTGAACAGGTTCAAGAAACTCACTAAAAGTTATTAGCTTATAATTATGTATAGAAGTATGCTATGTGGAATAAAATTACTAAAATACAACAAATATGAGGGAAAATTATACTTACTCATCTTCATCGTTACTGGAAAATTCTAGGTTTTGTTCTGTTTCTGGGAAACTTTCATCAAAATCGGAACTGTTCTCACTTTAAAACAATACAGAACTGTATGTTAATACTTGAAAATCCAATCAGCTTCATTATTAGTGTGTAGATGTAGATGTACATGTATATCAGTACATGAGGTGAGGGTTTTAAGCAATTCGGTCAAGATTACGTTAACAATCTTTAATTCACCGTCTGAAGCTTGATATAGGAAAACGTATGAATATCATGTCTCTGGGGCTTTATCAATGATGAAAGATGATTTTAAATAGAAAGGTCAATTACCTTGAATCGGAATCTGATTCTGAGCTGGTAGTACCTGTCTCGGAACTGGAAGGGTTGCCAAAATGTTTTCCAAATTCAGAATTACTGGAGAGTGACAAGTTCTCCATTGTACTGATGCCCAAAGTCTCCAAACCTTCGACTTCATGTACAGATCGAAATATGAGAAGTAGACTCTCCATGAATATTTATACTACAAATGACATAAAGGGAACATTGCATGTCAACAATCACTTGACATGCATTCTTTATATTCACAGTAAAAACCCATATTATAACTGAAAAGTTTACTCACACATCAACATTGATATCAGATTGGCTGGAAATTGATGATATTGAATCTTCAAATAACCTAGCTTTCCTTTGTCCTACAGCAGGCGTTGAACTACATAATACATGTGAATGATGCACTAAATTGAAACAGACAAAACGTAAATTGTATACAAGCCGTATATAATTCATAATAACATGACTTTGGGAAAAATATAGGGTATAAATATAAACTGCAGTGATCGTACTAAATATTTTGACTTACCACTACTAGGAGTTTGGATTCTTAGACCTTCGTCGAGATATATGTGCTTGGTTAATCTTATCCGCACGACTGCTTCGTCTTTCTTTGGCCTTCCACGTTTCGAAGGCAATGCACCAGCCATGACTCGGAAGGAAATACACCAGTTTATCGAAAATTACGGCGTATTATTTATCAAAACAAACAAACAATTCCTCTAACATGGTCAACGCTCCAAGGGGAATACAAAAAATTAATAATTTATAACACGATTGTTCAAATATCGCGCAGATTCCACATTAATCCTCAAAATACAACTTGGTGGCCATTTTCGCGGCACCGTAAAATGGCCGACTAAGGCAATAAGCACGCAATGCATCACGGGCATGATACTCACTCTTTAATTAATACTCTCAAATAATCTCATGTTTTGGTTTGAATAGGTTTGCAAGCCATTTTGTAGCAAACCCATATTTACATTCATGTTCACATTTCACATATTGTTTCAAATAATACACTATATAATGTGCTTATTCAAAATTTGAATTGTTGGTTTTAACTAATATTTGGCGGCATTGAAATGAAATAATTTCAATATATAAAATCTCGCGCGCGCAAATTCAAATTTTAGCAGCCACATGTTCCGTCAGGCTAGTACAGCCACAAGATAAAATGAAATAAAAGGGTCGATGGACGTTATAATTATATGATATAAAGTGTAATAATACATACCTGAGATCAATAAGCCTTTAGCAATACTTAGAGTCACTTATCCAATACCATTTATACCTTTTCTTGAGTGGAATATAGCTTTTCTTGAGCGAAATCAGTATCCAAACGAAAAAATCAAAAATTTGCAATTCACACTCGACACTTGATACGCGATATCCCACAACTCATTGCGCGCGTGGCACTTGTCTTCTAAAATAGATACACCAAAAAGCGCTCCCTAGTTTTACTATCCATGGGATTTTAATTAAAGGATTTAAAGTAATATTAAACTTCATTTCAATTTCTTTTCTGATTATAAGAATATTATTCTAGGTTGGAAAATTGTTATTCTTATAATAAGAAAAAAAATTTTCGAATATTCAAATTCATGCCTTGTTCTCAAAACGAGATTTTTTTCTTGAAATACTGAAATAGTTACTTAAGATTAAAAAATAATCTAAAAAATAAGACTATTATTCTAGACTAGAATTTGATGTTTTTCAGTGCACGATTTTATGCAACCCGCGTGCAGGCACAAGGGAACTGATAGTGGGCCTGCAAGCAAGGCCCGGTATTTTGTAAAACGCCCCTTTTCATAACACGCCCCATTCGAGCGTCAATTGTCAAAAAAGAACCAATGACAGCAACCCAAATATTAACAAACAAACTCGCATTAAATTGTTGCGGGGTTTTCTCTGCTTATTCAGAACATAAACAATGTGTAAATGGCAGCGTTTTAACTCCAAAAAAGCAAGCAACGCAGTCAGTAATTGCCAAATTTGCAAGTGCTCATTTTCAACTAAAATCGGAACAGGCAAATTAGGACGAATTTCAACAGAAAACCAGTCTCAAACTTCAAATCGTGAGGGAAGTCGTGGGACCACATTAGCATTTATATTATGTGTGCTTCGCTGTCGCCATTGGCATTGTTATAAATAAATTGCATTTGTCTCACTTATCAGATCGTGTGTGCAATTCTTGTTGGCGGCGGAGAGTACGAAATTTATTTCAGTTATTTCATTTGGTAAAGAACTCTACAAAAGAAGAGAGCGTTCAGAGCGTCCAGATCGTTTCGTTTCAAACGGCAATTTAATACCGTCTTCTGTTTCGCTCTCTCAGCGAAACCTTGTAAATCGCAAAGTGTTTCGAATAGGCTTACATGCAACTGCATCTCAACATCAACCAAAAGATAATTTTCTTGAGGAACATATAACGTTTGATACGTCTGTTTGAAATTAATGAAACTCAAGTAAAGGTTACTATAGTTTACCCCAGTCGTAATGTTGCTATTCCAACACCTCACGACAAGCAATCCCCATTGGCATAAAGGAAAAACATCTCTTCCTTCAAGTAAACAATAAACAGTCTGTTCTTGTTGCATTTATAATCGAAAAAAGTGATCAATTTTCGAATTTTGAGCTTATCGAGAGCCTTTGTGATGAATCACTGACCTAATTATAGAATCCAACAGCAAACAGCCAATCAGAATGCCGCGTTCGTGGGCGAACGCGGAAAGTACAAAATACCGGGCCTTGCTTGCAGGCCCACTATCAGTTCCATTGGGCCTGCACGCGGGCTAGATTTTATGTGAAATTTCACTTTTTACCGTCCATGTGAAATCCTTTAAATCACATATGAAATTTCGCATGTAACTTTATGTGAATTCCTTTCACATATGAAATTTCACTTTTTACTTCATGTGAAATCTTTCACATGTGAAATTTCACTTTTTTACTTTATATAAAATCATTTGTCATGTGAAATTTCACTTGTAATTTCATGTGAAATCTATTCACATGTGAAATTTCACTTGTAATCAGTGGCGGGGAGGGGGGGGGCAGGGGATACCCCAATTATATTTTGCCCACCTTCACATTTTGCCCCCCCCCCAAAAAAAAATGTATGTTTTATAAGTTCTCATTACTCATTACTCATTAGTGAATGCGCGTATAATACTGTTTTTACAGATTCAATATTATTTTGTAAGTCTCTGAATGGTAAAACTTGCCAATACTCCAATAATACGTTTCAAAAAAGGCAAAAAAGCTTTAGTTTTGCTGAGTTAAATTCTCAAACATGTAAGGCACTACTAAGATGAACGTATCACGAAATTTGAATAAACCACATCGCATATATGGGGGCGAATATCCTAAAGGGGGTCGATATTCCTATGGTTGGGGAGGGGGGCGAATCTCCTTGAGGGGGGGAAGTCCTATGAGAACGGCATGGGCAAATAGCATTACCTATTTAACAATTCTATCTCGTCCCCTCCCCCCCCCAAAAAAAATGAGTTTGCCCCTCAAATCACCCCAACCCCAATTCCAGAGGCCTGGCGCCGCCACTGCTTCTAATTTCATGTGAAATCCTTTCACATGTGAAATTTCATTGTAATTTTCAATTTCATGTGAATCCTTTCACATGTGAAATTTCATTGTAATTTTTAATTTCATGTGAAACCTTTCGCATGTGAAATTTCATTGTAATTTGTAATTTCATGTGAAATCCTTTCACGTAAATGCGAAATTTCCCTTTGTAATTTGTAATGTTATGTGAAATCCTTATCTTTTCACATGTGAAATTTCACTTGTAATTTCATGTGAAATATTTTCACATATGTGAAATTTCACTTGTACATGTAATTTGTAATTTCATGAGAAATCCTTTCACATGTGAAATTTCAGACGAAATTTCATGTGAAATCCTTTCACGTACATGTGAAATTTCACTTTGTAATTTGTAATTCATGTGAAATTGTCATCTTTTCACATGTGAAATTTCAGTCGTAATTTCATGTGAAATCCTGTCACGTACATGTGAAATTTCACTTTGTAATTTGTAATTCATGTGAAATCCTTATCTTTTCACATGTGAAATTTCACTTGTAATTTCATGTGAAATCCTTTCACGTAAATATGAAATTTCACTTTGTCAGTTTGTAACGTTTATGTGAAATTCTTTCACATGTGAAATTTCACTTGTGATTTCATGTGAAATCTTTTCACATGTGAAATGTCACATGTGATTTCATGTGAAACTCTTTCACATGTGAAAAGTCACATGTGATTTCATGTGAAATTAGTTATTAGGACGTCCAAAAATGCGAGTTTGTTTTTGGACGTCCTAATAACAAAAACCGACAACGACACTTTAACCACACAAGTTTATCGCAAGAAAACACACACTGATCAAATTTTAAATTACAATAGCAATCACCCAACACAACACAAAGTCAGTTACATAAAGACTCTATTCAACAGAATTGACACACATTGTAACACTGATCAATCCAAACAAGACGAACGCAAGTATTTATACTCTACTTTTTACAAAAATGACTACCTTTTAGACCCTCATTAATAAGGTGCTACAACATAAACAACAAACTAACACGGACCGACTTAACCAAACAAAAACGAGGATTGCACTTCCTTACATACACACTACATCAGAAATGGCAGCTAGACTCCTCCGACCTTTCAACATTGACGTTGCACACAAACCAACATGCAAACTTAGGTCCAACTTCACTAAACACAGAGACAAGACACATATAACGCATAAAAATAACGCTATTTATATCTTCCCGTGCAAAAACTGTCCGGATAAGTACATTGGACAAATGTCTAAAAAGATTCAGACAAGACTAACAGAACACCAGAACGCAATCAACAGACACGCCCATAGCTCACTTCCAGCTAAACACACAGACGACAACGGACACAAATTCGAATGGTCTCAAACGAGATGCCTAGGACAAGCAACTACTAAACATACCCGTGAGTTTAAAGAAGCGTGGCATAGTTTAGACAAACAAACATTTAACCGTCATATTGACATCCCTACAATTTACTTACAACTGAAACGCTCTCACAAATCTCCTAATTCATCTTCATTAACATTTAACCCACCCTCAACTTCCTTCCCTACACGTCTCATGATAACAATAATCACCCGCATTCGATAGTAACTAACGGCAACCAACATACTGAAACCCATCAACCAATCAGACGTTCCCACAGACTTCAACAACGTCAACAACAGCGCGAAAATTTAAATGATCAATCTTTCTGATGAAGGCTCGAAGTACCGAGTCGAAAGCTCAAAACAAATAATTACAATCCGGAGAACACTGTATAATTTTGTAAAAATTATAATTTTATATATATATATATATAAAATTATAATTTTTACAAAATTATACAGTGTTCTCCGGATTGTATTGGTGTAAATAGGTAATGGGACAAGTACTGGTGTGAGGCATTGTGTACCTAAATAATTATAGGACCAATATTCAAATTTATTGTTAATTACTTCAACTTCAATAGTATGAACTGCATATACGTGATGAATTATGGCAATAACGATTATGAAACTAAGGAGGGGTGAATTGGTTAATTGGAAACGATAAGTCGGGAGATAAAGGAGAGAAAAGGAAAGCCAATCTTTTCATGGGTCAATTAGAACACAACATGCTAAGGGATGCCCCTGGTGGATTGATTCCACTTGAGTGTATAAGATTCATCGATGACATCTTTGCAGTATGGACACATGGAATTGATAAATTAAAGGAGTTCCTACATTATATTTACAACTTCCATCCCACTATTAAATTCGAATTTGAGTACTCCCATGAAAAAGTCCATTTTCTTGATACTAGTATTTACATTAACAACCTTAACCAATTGGAGTCCGACCTTTTTATTAAACCAACAGACAAAGCTCTACTTTTACATAATGGGTCCTTTCACCCCAACAATTGCAAAACTAGCATCATATATAGTCAAGCCCTTAGATACGTACGATTAATTACTAACCGTAACAGATTAAGTGAACACCTTCAGGACCTACGTGTTAATCTAATTACTAGGGGATATACTAACAATATAATTGATAATGCCTTTAATAAAGCTCTGCAATATACTCAGACAAATCTACTAATTGGGGAGAATGATAATAATAATATTCGCATTGATGGTAATGCTACTAACCAGCGCCAAAATAATGAACCTAATAGCAATAAACCTATACTAACGTTCTCTGTGCCCTATAACACTAATACCACTCATATAGGATCTATCTTGCGTAAACACTGGCATCTCATTGATAAAGACCCAACACTCAAGCTTCTATGGCCAGAACCCCCTCTGGTTTCCTACAAACGCAACCATAATATTAAGGACCGCATAGTGCACTCCAAGCTATCAAATAATTAGCACTAATGAAATTAAACGCCATACTAACACCACTATGACAGCGGGTTCGATATGGTGAGACACAGATTTTGGAGTTTCGTCATTGGTCGTGGAAATACTGGATAATTTGGTCATATTAAAGCAATAGAAACACCGAGTTTTGAAAACAATATTTACAACAACTTATAATACCAGCTGTTGATATCTTACCATCAAGCAGACATTGTTGTCCACATACTATAAAGAATCAATCGTCCTGATTGGCACTTGAAAAGGATTAACATTGACGTCAATACCTAATTTTTCATACCATTACTTGACTGTGGCATTTCCTACGATAACATCTATATGAAACCACTCGAATAGACTCGTTATCGCTGCATAGTTGGTCAACCTTTTTAATTACATACAGTTGGACTATTAAAACAGAGCCTGATGTTTTTGGACATGCATGTACCTAATATGTTTGGATGGCTAATAGCAATAGTTATAATTCCTTTACCTAATTCACGCCTGTCAAAAATGCATCCAAAAGCGCCAATATGCGATACGCGGTGGGCAGCGGTTTTCGTTGGAAAAGTATTCAAAACATGCAAGTTACATGAAGTATACAGAGCGAAACTTTCAAAATGGCGGGCGAACAGAGTGGAAAATTTAGGACTATTTACGTAGTTTTACAAGAAGTTGTTTGCCATAATGCTGGAAATGATGGGAAAAGCGATGGGGCGATGAAGATAAGGGATGCCTTGTGCACAGTGGCCGTAGAATCGGAGCTGGACTCCGACTGAAAGTCGTTCTGCCGATCTCTCAGTTGGCATATTAATAAAATGGCATGCTGCGGAAATTTTGGCTAGCTCCGCAATGCTCTGCATTGTTTCGGCATGAATCGAGATTATGGCTGTCAGCAATAAGTCGTCGACTCAGCGGAGTATTAGACATCCATTTCATGGTGAAATATATCGAGATATAAGATATTCCCTTAGAGCTATTTTCCATGCTGGGATCAGAGATTGGTGAGAACCACTCCTGAGTATTGCGAGCCTCTTTGCTTCCTTGGGAAAAACAAAATTAATTCTTTATAAACAGTAAGATTTCTCTTACTTTTATACAGCATGCTCTAAAATCAGTAAAATGTAAATACAGCAAGTAAAATATTGTTGCATTTCAGAGCATTGTCCTTTTAAGCAATATTGCCAAGATATGATCACCACCATCTACATATAACTACAGTATATTTTTACTTTCACCCATCTCAATACACCCTTTAGGTAATTAAATTACAAATACCCCTTTGGTCTAGAAGCCACACTCTCATAAAAAAATAAATTCATGAACAAAAGGTTTCCTGGACAAGGAAGGAGTTGTGACATAAATATTAAAAGAGTGTATTCCAAGGAAGACAAATTTTCAAGGAATATCTTGATTTATTTCACTATAAAACAGCATTCTACAATATTGAATGAACTAGGAAATTTATGTTTCTTTTCTCACCTGCAATATTGATTTCATTTCTCATGACAAAAACATTTGCCAGAAATGATTTATAGCATACCACCTGCTGACAGCCATAATCATGTCACATGTTGCAACAGTGCTAAGACACTGAATATCATGACAACAACATGGCTGGGAATATGTTTGAATCTATTCATTTCTAAAAACTAGACCCTTATTACAGACATAAACACACTTTCTTTTTTGAATGATTTTATTCATTGTTAGTGGGATATAGATAAATATGTAGATCACTGTTTGTTTATGATGCTCCTCTTGCTTGATCGCAGTGGGAATCGAACCCACGACTTTTGGTTTTCTTACCGACTTGACCCCATGCATGTATGGCCCAGTTGGTAGAGCATTGGACTAGCAAACCAAAGGTCGTGGGTTCTATTCCCACCGCTGTCAAGCAAACTCTTCTGCTTGCCCGGTGTGAACACACTCAAAGTAGCATCAGTACCAGTGTATGCGACACCTTATAATAATACAATGTTCTATCTATCAGGATACTAGCCTGTGTATATTTTATTTCTATTAATATTTTTCACATTGAGAACAATAAAATAAAATGCTGACATTGCATTATTTGATGATTGTAGTTTGATATCTGAACAGCCAAATCATTCTTGCATTCCCGGGTATATTCCTGCAAAAACATGCAATAATTATAAACAATAATTATACATATTCTACAATAATTATAAACCCAATGCCCAACCCCATCACTCCGTCTCCCTGTCAGCCGCACAAATCACCATAAATTTGTTGTCCTGGTGCAAAAACCCTAAGAATTCAGGGATCCCTCAGAAAACCTCATCTCAATAGCATGCTGTTTAGAATTATTTCCTATATTAGACAACCCTTCGGATAAATTTTTATCCAAAATTTTAATAATACACCCTTTCAATGATTACGTCATTTGGCCTGGGAGCCTTGCACTCATAAATCGAGACCCACGGCTCCAAGAGCAAAAAGTATGTGTGACGTAAATATCGAAAGGGTGTATTTACAAGTTACCCTTAAGAATTTGGTTAAAATTCAGGCAATCCCTCAGAAAACCTCATCCCCAATAGCATGCTGTTCAGAATTATTTCCTATTTTAGACAACCCTTTGGATAATTTTTTATCAAAAAAATTGATAATACATCCTTTCAATAATTGCATCATTTGACCTGGGAGCCTTGCACTCATGAATAGTGAGCTGGGACTCCAAGAGCAAAAAGTATGTGTGACGTAATAATCGAAAGGGTGTATTTACAGGTTACCCTGAAGAATTTGGTTAAAATTTAGGCAATTCCTCAGAAAACCTCATCCCCATTAGCATGCTGTTCAGAATTATTTCCTATTTTAAACAACCCTTCGGATAAATTTTTATCAAAAAATTTGATAATACATCCTTTCAATAATTACGTCATTTGGCCTTGGTGCCTTGCACTCATGAATCATGATCTGGGGCTCCAAGAGCAAAAAGTATGTGTGACATAATAATCGAAAGGGTGTATTTACAAGTTACCCTGAAGAATTTTGTTAAAATTGAGGCAATCCCTCGGAAAACCTCATCTCCAATACCATGCTACTCAGAATTACTTCCTATTTAGACAACCCTTCGGATGAATTTTATCCAAAATTTTAATAATACACCCTTTCAGTAATTACGTCATTTGGCCTGGGAGCCTTGCACTCATGAATCATGATCTGGGGCTCCAAGAGCAAAAAGTATGTGTTATGTAATCATCGAAAGGGTGTATTTACAGGTTACCCCCCTGACAAATTTCGTTAAAATTCAGGCGACCCCTCAGAAAACCTCATCCATAGGGGTGTGTGTATATAAAATGAATGGTCATTAGGTGAAACAATCAAATATTGAATTGTCAGACAAATTTACTGTCTTTACTTGTCAAGGTGAAAATGTTGGGTATTATTATCAAAAATGCTTTTGAAAGATTATTCATGCAGTATAAAACAATAAACACAAATAAATACATTCAACGAAGGGATCTTTGACTCACTGTCCAAGTGGCTAAGTACTGACATTAACCTAGCAACTGAGCCGATCGATCATGTTGAAAAAATATGTATAAATACTATGATTTGACTATACCTAGAGGCATCGATTTGTTAAAATTTTGTACTAAATAAACCACCAAAACAATTAAAAGGCTCATCTTACCCTTTTATCCAATCTTTTTAACTTCTTAGCCGTTGCTCTACCCTGCTTCGTCTTGTTATCTATGGCTATAGAGCTTAACCTTTGCTGTCGCATACGCTCCCGACAATGAAGCGCTTGTATTGTGTTGCTCTTTTCCACGGCATTTTTACAATTTCGTTGCACAATTATCAAAAAACAAAAAACATACGATTGTAAATGGACACTTTATCTTTCAAATCACACAATAACGAAAAAAATCAGAGCATAAACAAAAAAGATATAACTAGCCGAAATTTGTGTATTTTAGCGACTTCCTTTGAAACTTCGTAAATTGCGCGAATGCCCGGAAGAAGCCCAGCAAACTAGAATAATAATAAAGTAACCATGGCAATAATTGGGATCAAAATAATCCACAGAATCTCCTCTTTCACACTCGTATATACCTATATATTCTTACACATCCTACAAAGTACCAGAAGCAAGAGAAAAAGCGCGATTTTCAAAAATTAGAATTAGTTACCAGTCTTACATTTTTCCGCTCGGTAATTAGAAAAATAGTGGACACTTCTAATTGGCGCTTTTGGATGCATTTTTGACAGGCGTGATTCAAATCCTCTATGCATGTCAACATGCATTTTATACCTTGGGCGTCATACGCGTCCTATGTAGAAATTTTCAGTTATGATCAGCTATTAGTGCACCAACTTATTCCCAGTCCCTATTTATTTTTATATGACCATTGGTTCCTTGTACAAGTAACACGAACATACTTGTCATGTTTTAATAGTATACTTTGTAAATATGATGATGGATAACTTGAGTACTCCACGTGACAAATTAAGACCTACTATAGATAACGATTGGACATATAATATCATTCCATTTATCATCCTTGTTTGGCTTTGTTATATATGTACATATTTAGTTTTTTTTTTGTTTTTTTTTTGGGTTAATGTATACTCATAAATCTATAAGAATAAACTCTGCAAAGGGGTAATTATTTATCTAATTATTTATTTATTTTATTATTTCTCACTAATCACCTCTTATTGCGATACCTCCCCATCCCTGTCTATTAGCTCCCTTCACCATATTAGGATGCAATCACCTTTAGTCACATGATCACACTATGATATAAATCCTACCACACCCCTACCATCACATCATTCATACTCACTATACTATTGAGTTAGCTACATTTGAAAGGACTATACTCTGCTTTATCATATTAAACAAAAGATGAACAGCAAGGTGCGTGGTGTTGGAATGTCGCGCAATAACAAGACATTTGGTAGGATAACCTTTCTTTTAACATGTAGTAGTTTTTTCATTTCTCACTATCTTTCCATCTTTCTTTTTTGTTACTGTGCCATTGGTTATCCTAACTCTTAAACTCTCCTTCATTCTCCTCTGCAAATTCTACCTGCACCCCTCTTAAAAAACCCTGCTGAAGAAGACTGTTAGATCGAAACGCGTACAGGGTTGCCTTTCCTTTTCTCTCCTTTATCTCCCGACTTATCGTTTCCAATTAACCAATTCACCCCTCCTTAGTTTCATAATCGTTATTGCCATAATTCATCACGTATATGCAGTTCATACTATTGAAGTTGAAGTAATTAACAATAAATTTGAATACTGGTCCTATAATTATTTAGGTACACAATGTCTCACACCAGTACTTGTCCCATTACCTATTTACACCAAAACAAATATATATGTATATATATATATACAGGGTGTCTCAAAAAAACCGTTACCCTTAATAATTCACCATTGTCCTAATTTGAATGCCTGAACCTTGTTGAAGCCATGAATGCGTAAACATTTTCACAGGATGCATATATTAAAGATCTTCGGAATTAAAATATCCTTGAAAAGCGAAATTGTTTATCCTGGGAATTGAAAGTAGGTTCATACAAAAGTATAACTGCACGATAATCGTTCAATTACATGTTAGTGAATGTCAAGCATATGGCTCAACTGAGCACATAGCAAAGAGTATTTATTGTCTTAAATTATACGCGAACCCAAAGTCTACACAGACATTCAAATTAGAACAATGGTGAATTTCCAAGGGTAGCGGTTTTTTTGAGACACTCTGTATATATATATATATATATATATATATATATATATATATATATAGATATAATTATGATATAGAAAAGGTTTCAATGTGCAACCAAAAGAGAGGCCCGAGTCAAATTTTGCACTGGTTCCCCAAATATAACGGGTGAATCAAATTTTGCACTGGTTCCCCAAATATAACGGGTGACTTCACACTATGTAAATATATGCGTACCTAACATAGTTATAATATGATATCACAGAACGTAGATAATAGATAAACTAACTAAATTCCACTCATTGTAAATATGCAACTGACGAGCTAACGTTAAAGCGAAAACTTTTGCGCAAAATTTGAGTGGCTTTTATTTTATTTTACGTTATAAATGTCTCTTTTGGTTGCACATTCAAAACTTTTCTATATATATATATATATATATATATATATATATATATATATATATATATATATATATATATATATATATATATATAATATATATATATATATATATATTTCGAGAAGCCTTTCACCATATTTAGACACGATACTGAAAGTGCCAATTATGAGTGCTTTGTTTACCTTCAAACATGATAATTATAGTTCAGATGCAATAATACCCAGTACATAGTATGTAACTGGCGTCAACAGACTTCAAAGATGCAGGATTTGGCCATTTCTGGGACCTCAGATTTCAAAATATTCCCGGAGAGAATACTCCCCTTATAGTGTTTGGAGATGGAATCACGAGAGGCCCGAGTCAAATTTTGCACTGGTTCCCCAAATAAAGTATGGCGCGGGTTGCGTATAAAGTATAGCGTCGGTTGCAGTTATAGCCATTAGCGGAAGTACCAGCGGATCGAAGTAGATAGCGGAAAACAAGAATATACTTTTAGAAAAGACAAATTGCTTTAGTTTCTAAACAGTTTCAGGCGCATGAAGGCGAGCGTTGACCTTGCCACTTAGCTCTAATTTATGTTATTGCAGATAAAGCAGTCATCATGCATGGACTAATTGTTTTCAAGCAGATAGCATTCTTCCTAAATTGCCGATTTAACATGCTAGACTTCTACAATATTATTAGTAAGAAACCGATAAACAGTTATTCTAAGGCAATTATTAAATTCACCGTACAGTTTGAGACGAGATGTAACATAATAAAACAAACAAGACGCCTACTCAGGCGTTCACACTGACCTGAAAACGACGACATGCGCTCTATGGTGCAATCTCGTTCCCTGAGTTTGCGGTCCTTGGGAAGGAAACGAAGGCTCTGGGATAATCCGTTTCAGGGAGGAATCTGATTGGCCGTTGATATGGAATGTGCAGTTCAATCTTAGCCAGAATTCCTGGCTTTCGGCAACGGATTATCCCAGAGCCTTCGTTTCCTTCCCGAGGATCGCAGGCTCGGGAACGAGATTGGCTATGGTGTAATAGACAAGGGAATGGTGAGCAAGAGAGTTCGTATAGAACAGTTTCAGCGGTAGATCAATAAGAGATCAAGAAAATCAATAATTTGAGCGGTAGATCAAGAAAATCAATAATTTGACAACAAAAAGCAGAAGGCAGAAATCACCACTTTATCATTGGCAACTTTTCAACCCTATACCATGCAACCTTGAGTGTCCCTATATGTCGTGTGGAGTTTATCTATTGGTCGAGTGTCGAGGGTTAAATGTCGAGGGCGAGGGTAAAACGTCGAGGGTGAGGGCAAAACGTCGAGGACGAGGTAATATGCGTTCCACGCACATATTATAGGCTACTACGTGCATTTTAAATGTACTAACAGGGCAATTTAAACTTCACGGCAAACGGCCTTTTTGGCCGCTGACTGGAATTTTTCTTCTTCGTTCGCTTCATCTTCTCATTGTTATCTCAAAAGAATCATCATACATTACAGTTTTAAAATAGCTAGTTCTTTTCCCATTTATTACCTTGACCCTTGTAGCATAAATTTTATATTTACTATAGCCACCACAAACGGCTTTTTGCAATTTTGCGCACCCAGCGCTGCGCGAATTCTAGTAGCTACTGCATGAATTTTAATACATGTGTTATGCTACATTATACACATGAGAAAAATCCAACACTGTATGCTATATTGTCGACATTTTGTAGCAGATTTCGTAACAAATGTCTTAGTTCTTGTTCATTGCCAGTGGTATTTTGAACGCACCCTTTATCTTTACTTGCGCCAATTCTTGTAGCTACTGCGCGAATTTTAATACATGTATTATATATGGCGCGTTTTTACTGTCAAAATTCAATAGGTCCAATAGTTATAAGTCGAACACCAAATCAACAATGATACAAATCGGGCGGGCGGGGCAACACTTACTCGAATCGAGCAGACTGATATGTAAATCGATTATTGAAATCGATCAATATACATTCAAAACGAGCACTGACAGTATAGCCACATCGAACGACTTTTCCTTGTTTATATTATATTGTGAACTAAATGTTATTGTATTAGGCAAATGAGAACCATGCAATAAATGTCGAGGTATTTTGAATGCAAGCTTTATCTTTACTACTTGCTCGCACTATAGTAGCTACTGCGCGAATTTTAATACATGTATTAACTATTAAGGTATATTGTCGACATTTCGTAGGTGAAAAGAATTGGCTAGTTTACATTGTTCATTATATTATGAAATATGATACTAGTTAAAATTCGCGTCGAGCTAAATGTTATTGTATTAGGCAAATGAGAACCATATAATAAATGTCTTAGTTCTTGTAGGTATTTTGAAGGCACGCTTTATCTTTAGTATAGCTACCACAAAGCGTTTGGCGCACCAACTAGTAGCTACTGCGCGAATTTTAATACATGTATTAAGGTATATTGTCGACATTGTGTAGTGAAACTGTCAAACCCTTGCAAAACATTTCTACAGTACACGGTATGGGAAGGTCTAGAAGACAGCATTTCAGCCGACTCAAACCAATGTGTACTCGAAATCTCAGTAACCTTGTTAAAATTCCTATTACCAAAACTCATTCTCCAAGAACTGAATTCGTTCCAAAAATTATGCTAACTAATGTGATGTCTCTAGTTCCTAAGGTTGACGAGCTACGTATTTTGACCTCTGCACAAAGTTTTGATTTGGGTTTTATAACTGAAACTTGGCTGCGAGAGTCCGTTTGTGACACCCACGCGACTTTATTTGATTACCACCTCGTGAGGCGGGATCGTAGTCTTGGTATCCACGGTGGTGTCTGCATGTACATAAAGAATTCCATCCGTTTCAAACGATTACCTGAAATTGAACATTTAGACTTTGAGGTTTTATGGACACACATTAGACCACCAAGATTACCAAGGGGAATTAACGGCATTGTTTCTGCGTGCGTCTACCATCCTCCAAGTTCCAGCAATACAGATCTTTTTCAATACTTATCAGACTCACTGACACTACTGGAAAGTCTTTTTCCAGGTTGTGGAATTATTATTGCTGGTGATTTTAACCACTTTGACACTAAAGATCTTTGCCGAGATTTTCAGTTAAAACAATTGGTTGATAAACCAACTCGTGGTGCCAAGATTTTGGATCTTATACTTACAAACATGCATACATTTTACGATGTACAACCAGCCATGGTTTTCCCTCCTTTCGGATTATCAGACCATAATGTGATAATGGTTGAGCCCAAAGTTAAAACATCATCAGAAACCCCAAGTAGAAAGACAGTAATAAAAAGAGACATTCGTCAATCACGCAAAAAAGAACTTGGTCGATATCTGAGTAACTTTGACTGGCAACTTATCGATTCCTCCGAACCGTGCGATAAGAATTGTGATATCTTATGCTCCGCAATAAAGACGGGTTATGACATCCTTATGCCTGAGAAACACGTTAAATTCCATCGCAACGACAACCCATGGATAACCGAAAAATTGAAACAGCTGATCAAGTTTCGACAACGTGCGTTTTCATCTAATAACACTACTCTTTTCAAATTCTACCGAAATAAAGTAAATAGAATGAGAAAATCTTGCCGGGCAGACTATTTTGCTTCAAAAGTTGCTAATCTGAAAAAGTCTAACCCCAAATCTTGGTGGACAGAGGTTAAACGTATCTCCGGTATGAGACTGTATCTGGCAGTTTGCTTAACCAACTTCATGTCGAAGATACAGAACATTTAACACACAAAGGTTTTGCAGATTTAATTAACAAAAGCCTAATAGAACCAATGAATACTTATGATCCCTTAAATGTTACAGATTTGAACACCTTGTTTGAGGAGATTCCTGATTATCCGTTAGATGTAAACATGAATTTGACAAATACTGCATCGGTCTTGAAAAACCTGAAAAGCTTGAACCCGCATAAAGCTCCGGGCCCTGATGATATCCCCAATTGGATTCTTTGTGATTATGCCGAAATCCTTGCTCCCTCTGTATCGGACTTATTGAATTCGTCCTACAAGCAAAAAAGACTGCCCTCATGCTGGAAACAAGCTAACATTACACCTATTCCGAAAGAGAAACCTGTTAAAGACATAAGCAAACAGCTCCGACCTATTTCGTTAACTCCGGTTCTGTCTAAACTTGCAGAAGAGTTTGTTGTTGAAAAATATATCGCTCCCGCAGTGTTGTCGTCAATTGATCCTTTTCAATTTGGTGGCATCCCTCGATCATCTGCTACAAAAGCCTTAATTTCTATGGTTCATGCGTGGACTCAAGCCACAGATGGAACTGGAAACGCTGTAAGAGTGGTTCTTTTTGACTATAAGAAGGCCTTCGATTTGATTGATCATAAGATCTTAGCCACGAAAATCATCCAATTGCCAATGCCAAATTTCATTAAGCGGTGGGTATTTGACTTTCTGATGAACAGGCAACAACGGGTGAAACTTGCAAGAGACTGTATGTCTGAATGGATTGACATTCCTTCCGGTGTCCCTCAAGGAACCAAATTGGGACCTTGGTTATTCATCCTAATGATAAATGACCTACGCCCCCCACATCATGAGCGATGGAAATACATCGATGATGCTACGGTATCTGAAATCATTTATATCAACACACCCAGTAAAATTCAAGATACAGTCGATTGTGTTCAAAATTGGTCTGTAGAAAACAAGATGCAATTAAATGCCTCTAAGTGCAAGGAACTTGTTATCAGTTTACAAAACCTGAGAAAGAATTTCCGCGCCTTAAGATCATCTCAGGCCAAATCGAGACAGTGAACCACGCAAGAATCTTAGGTTTGACAATTTCTAAAGATCTAAAATGGAACCAACACATAACTAACATAGTTAAGAAGGCGAACAAACGGATTTATTTTATTATTCAGTTGAAACGTGCTCATGTACCTGAAGCTGACATAATACATTTTTACACTACCTGCGTCAGACCAGTCATGGAATTCAGCTGTCAAGTTTTCCACTTCGCCCTTCCTTCCTACTTATCTAATGCCCTGAAACGGGTTCAAAAGCGTGTTTTATCAATCATCTATCCACTGACAGGTTATGCGGATTGTTTACAAAAATCGGGCATCAAACCATTAAGTGACAGGCGTGTGGATGCATGCGAGAAACTGTTTAATGAAATCACCACAACACCAGTAGCTAATATGCATAATCATGTACCATCTAGATACTTTCCAAATTACGACCTTTGACACTCAAGGTCTTTTGTTGTTCCTCAGACCAAAACGAACAGATTTAGAAACAGTTTTTTCCCTTCATCTGCAAGGCATATCAATAATATTAACTGACAATCGATTCTGATATTCAGTTTTAGACTGGCTAACATTTTTTTAGAAATTTACTAGTTTCATAGCTAAATTGTAATGTAACTTTAAACTTCTGTAATATAGAATTATAAATTGTAATGTAATTTTAAACTTCTGTAAATATAGAATAACTAATTTTAATCATTTCTCTTGTAAAATTTAGCACGCAATTCAGCCTTATTGGCTGCTATGTGTTAATCTTATTAAACAAACAATCTATCTATCTATCTATCTAAATTAGTAAGGAAAAGGGATTTGATACGGGAATTAGACCAGAAAATCGAAGCGAAAACTACAGATGAAAAGAACTTAGAAACGGAGATATTCGAAGCCGAAGAACTGAGCTGTGACCTGGAAGAAAAGATCAACCACATTCGTAAGTACATTGACTTATCTATTACCGCTTTGAACAATCCATCTACTGTATCTACACAAGAAAATACTGGCTCAAGTTTGCCATCTGTTTCACAAAATACAAATACAGAACCGTCATCTGCAGCAGCCGATGTACAGTCTCATGATCAATCAACCCCAGACCATCCACCATTACAAACTAACCCTTTGAATACTAGCACCTCTTCGGAAGAGACTCCCACAACTCAACTTCCATCTTCAAATACAGTACCCAATATGTCTCAAACAATATGTAAACTCCCAAAGCTGAATCTTCCTGTATTTTCTTGGAACCCCCTAGACTGGCAGTCATTTTGGGACTCCTTTGAAGCAGCAGTCCATAGAAACCCCTCATTAAATGGAATCCTCATCGCTATGGCAAAACGGTCCAGCTTGGCTTACGTTATCCCAAGAACATTGGCCTCCTTGGTCAACAGCAGCAACCTTTCTAACCCAAGCCATTCAAACACCCGAAACGGTTGAGATCAGTCCATCGCCAATCCACCCAACAATCAATATATGCAACGAATACGGCATCCATTGCATTATTGACATAGCACAATCCGGCTGTTTAGATCGGTTAATACGAGTTACATCTTACGTGTTAAGGTTTATCGGACAGTTAAGAAAGCGAACATCCTTTAAAGAAGCTCAGCTCACAGTTGAAGAAACCACCACAGCCGAAACATTATGGATACAGAGTTGTCAACAGTCCACTTATCAATCAGAACTAGACAATCTCATTTCAAAGAACAAACCTCGTATCACTTTAGTCAAGCAACTTCGATTATTTATAGACAATCAGTGTCTCATCCGATGTCGAGGCAGGATTCACAATGCTCCAGTGAGCGAGTCAACCAAGTTCCCAATCCTGCTCCCTACCAACCACCCATTTACTAAACTAGTCGTTTTATCTATCCACCATCAACAGCTTCACTCAGGCGTTAATTCAACACTCACAGCAGTACGACAAAGATTCTGGATCCCACGAGCAAGGCAACTCATACGGAAAATCCTACGAAAATGCGTCATATGTCGGAAACAAGGCGGAAACCCGTACACCATCCCAGACCCACCTCCTCTACCAAAATGGCGTCTTGAAGACTCGCCACCATTCACTGTGACAGGCGTAGACTTTACCGGTGCACTTTATGTGAAGACATCATCGATAGAAAACAAAGTCTATGTGTGCCTATTCACCTGCGCCAATACACGAGCAATACATTTAGAAGTTGTCGAAGATTTAAGCGAAGGAACCTTCCTTAAAGCATTTCGAAGATTCGTCAGCCGTAGATCGCTACCTCGAAAGATGGTATCAGACAATGCAACTACATATTTGTCGGCCGCAGAGGAGTTAAAGCGTCTCCTAGACTCCATATCTCTGAAAGAAACATTGAGTCGTCGCGGTTGTGATTGGATCTTCATTCCTAAACGTGCCCCGTGGTACGGAGGTTTCTGGGAAAGGCTCATCGGATTAACTAAGAATGCGCTTAAGAAAGTCCTCGGACGAGCACAAGTCACCTTATCAGAATTACAAACGATAATCGTGGAAATAGAAGCCATACTGAATGATCGACCGCTCACCTATGTATCTGCAGATATTGATGACGAAGAAGCTCTTACACCCTCCCACTTGCTTAATGGACGTCGCATCACATCACTACCTCACGAAAAGGTTGACGATGAAGACATCCATGACCCTGATTATGGAAATCTTACCGAAGTGACAAAACGAGCCCGAAGGCAGGCACTTCTCCTTCAACATTTTAGAAATCGCTGGAGAACCGAGTACTTGACATCTTTATGTGAGTTTCACAGGACCACTGGAAATAACAAGCAAATAATCAACATAGGAGATGTAGTCTTAGTCCACGATGACAAGCCAAGGATAAATTGGAAACTAGCAGTGATGAAGACGGTCAAATACGAGCAGCTCACATACGCACAGCAACCGGCAAAACAAACCGACCAATCGCCAAATTGTATCCTCTCGAAGTACGTGCAACGACTAGAGCAGACAATCCAGTTGAAACGAAAGAATCTATAATCCACAACGAAGATCGAACACTCCAGAAGATCGAATGGAAAGACCCATTAGAGCAGCAGCTAAAAACGCATTACGACAGATTTCAAATTGGGCGAAAGTGTTAAATGCGCCCCCGGAGGATGTCGTGAATTAAGCAGTCCAGTTAATGTAAATAGTCCAGTTGACATTACGTAATTAGACATGTAGATTGCATCAGCTACGAACACGAACAGATATTGAGATGTCTAACACGAACATGTTTTAGATAGTACGAACACATGTAGTTTTCCTCAACCTTTTTAGCTTTAAATATATAACCATAAAACGAAGACAGTTTCTCTTACTTACTCGATCGAACCTCGCTATTCTCTACAGATATGGGGGTTCATTTTGTCTATATTTCCAGTGGGGTGGGGGTATACAAAAGCCTTGATATTTCCAGAGGGTATTCAAAAAAATTAGCATGGGTAGCCATCTCTCATTTAAATAGGGCGCCACAGTGCTGATTTATAAACTACAATGGCCTACAATTTGCAAGTGGCGTAAGTTTTATAATAAAAACATGTAGGAGACTATAAATAACATTCGCTCCATATTTAGATATTTGGTTGACATGTTTACGCATAAGTGAAACAATTCTTTCGGTCTGATATAAAACAATGTTTTAAATAGGGCATATTTATATATTTGCGATTCAGTGTAGTTTTGTTGTAAGTATATGCTGTAACTGTATCTGTACTCCTTGGGGCAAATAATAGGCCAAAGAAATTATTTAGCTTTTCATCATAGCTTAAACTTTTAAGGCTGATTTCCAACATCGCGTTTTTTATACGTACGTACACACACAAAAAAATCCATTTAAATGTGCTACTGAAATAATCGAATAAATAGATATATAGTATTTGGTTTTGTGTATGATTTAGTGTGTTTTTGTTAGGGTATTGATTAATCATATAAGATTTAAGAAGGATTTAAACATTTCCGCGCATTGTATGTACGTCCTATCAAAAATGCGACTGTGTAAATCAGCCATTACTAGTTGAATGGTTTTCCCTTCAAATCAACGCGAGCAGGCAAATAAAACTTTTAGCATGTTCTGTTACTTGTGTAGCTGTACAAAGTACATATTATGTATGCGGGCTGTAAAAGCGGCCATGTAGTAGTTTTAAATATATAGATTTCCAGAGGGGTGGATATAACAGGTGGGAAATTTGTCTGAGCATGCGCGAGCATGGAATACGAGCGTTGAATACACGCAACGCGTGTTTAGGAAAAGGCGCAATTGTGTAAGTATTGCCAAATGTTTGGTACAAAATAAATGACTGTTTTATGTTGAAAATGGACATGATCTAAATTAATCATACAGAATTTTTTAGTGACGTTCTATTTCAGTAACCTGCCATTGTCCCTGGTGTGCTGTCCGTGTGCATTCGGTCTGAAAAAGTTCCTACTTTGCTATTGAAAAATTTTGAATGTTTACATGAAAATAGAGACTTACAAGTCATGAATTTTACAACCTAGTAAACTGTACGAGTCTCTATTTTTAGGCTTTTCCTAAGATATCAAATAAATATACATGAAACGAAGGGTACATTTTTAGAAAGTTTTATCGTGAGGCCACAGCCAATTTTCAAAATATCTTCATTTCTGATTTAAATGGATTTTTTTGTGTGTGTACGTACATATAAAAAACGCGATGTTGGAAATCAGCCTTAAAAGTTTAAGCTATGATGAAAAGCTAAATAATTTCTTTGGCCTATTATTTGCCCCACGGAGTACAGATACAGTTACAGCATATAAATCGGGCTTGAATATACAACAAATTTTGAATCTTATCAAGTAAAAAAATATTTAACGTGTAACCAAAATATGCTCATGAAATCGAAATTAATAGCTAAATTTTTAAACTAAACCCTTCTCGAAGCAGTCTTCATGAAGGAAGTTCACATTTTGGCCTTTGATTCTTGGCAAAAATTTGTGCACACTTGTGCTTCGCACAAGCAACTGGGTCTCAAAGACTTAGTTAAAACATTGTGAGCCCCTATTTTCCTGATGATATGTTTGATACTTACAAACGCCGAAAAGTTTTTTCTTTTTATTTAGCTATATTTGAAATTGAGGATACCGGCTATTAAAAAAAATACAGTTTCAAAGTCAAGCTATTTTTTATATATTTTCAAAATTTGTCAAATTTCGCGAGCTTGTATTTTGAACTTAGACCGCTGAAGCTACATTAAAAAACATAGGGTGGAAAATTTGAGGCATATAAAATTAATTTCAACTTCCATTTTATTCTTATATCAGGGTTTTCTTCGTTTATTACGGTTTTAAACAAGCCATAGCTCGACGTATACAGGTATTTTTTCCCATGTTCACGTCGTCATATTCACTTCTTCCAATCACTCGATTACAAAAAAATCATCCCAAAACAAGGAATTCACGACCGATTTTTGAAAGAATAACCGTTAATTTGTGAATCGTTTGAACGGAAAGCAAGAAATTGTTCGCTAAACAGCTTCTTGCTAACTCAGTCTGCTTTGATTTGAATGTAAATGCAATCCAATGGAGCTTTGTTTCTGCCAGCGATTTTTTGGCCAGTGACGACAACTTTCCCACCTGTTGGTGGATATAAAAAATAGCAAAATACCGGAATTTCCATAGGGTTGTGGGGGGGGGGGGCAAACTTCAGCTTGGGACAGTTTTGAAAAATCCAGGGGGATGGAGGGGGGTCTGGATATTTTCTGGAACTACACATTATACAGAAATGTAAAAAGAAGAGAATATGAAGAAATATTTGCGATTTTCCGCAACGATATGCCCAACATTGATTTGAATTATTCGTAAATATATTCCCCAATCAAAATGAAAGTCGCTATCCCGTATTAGCCTTTCTCACGCCACCATTTTTGGCGTTCTCGGCTTTTCCAGATCTGAGATTGTGATCAGTGAATATGGAATTTCTATTACTATTGTTGTGAGCTGAGTATAACCTAGATAAGTTAATGCTAATTCCGCTCGGATATTTACACCTGGGTGATCGAAATCCAAGGCAAATCCGAAGTTGTCCATTCCGCCAATTTCTATGCCATGGACTTGGGTTTTGTAGGTTTTTGCGCATGCATGAGTTCAAGTCGAAAAATCTGGTAACAAGCCACCACTTTATTGGCTACGACAAAGATTTTGATTTTTATAATTTCAGCGTCACTAGGGGAGGTACGAAAATTATTAGAAGCAATTGCAGGCTCTTTCTCCCACATAACCAAAGAAGAGCCTGCCTCGCAGGCTACCTCCCAACCCACAGGGATGATCGAAAATTCCGGACACAAATAGAACCACCACATGCGCACAGTGGCGTGCTGGCAGGGGGTGGTGCAAATGCAGGAAATCGCATTAGAGGGACCCTAGATTTCAAAATTTTCCCGGAGGAGCATGCTCCAGGAACCCCCTAGCGTGACTCATGCAGTCAGTCGTTAGGGTATGCATTGGGGCGCAGTAGTGATTAATGGCCCCGCCCGCTATACAGTAACCAGCACGCCACTGTATGCATATGAAAACGAATTCATCAAGAAACACACACGCATACAAAATCAAACACGAGTCCCACGAAATCGTGCAGATGAGCGACATCCATTTGGTTCTATTTTGTGTTCATTTTTATGTTCAATGCCCCAATGCTGATCGTGGATGAGTCTTTAATAAAAAGTGCATGAATGTATACTACTAATATATACTATTGTTTTTACACTATATATTGTTTCATCTTTCAGCGAAGAAGAGTAATTTGACAAATTGTTTGAGTGGTAAGTGATGATGTGAGAAAAAAGATTAAGAGGGAAATGAATAAAAATTAGTTTCTCACTACATCAGTTAATTTCAAAAGAGAAAATCAAATAGATTTCACAGTTATTACCACACTATGGAAGTATATTTTATAGACCCAACAGCAGTGCCACAGAAAATACTGGGAGCCCCCCAAGATACCTCACGTTGTTCAACAAGTTCTGATTTTACCATTTGGATTATATACAAAGTCTGTTGCCTATTTAGAGTTACAATATTATATTAGAAGTTCTCAGGGGTTTTTATTTCTGGTAGATGCTGACTTTTATTTTCACTTTTATTACAATTTTATTACAACTTGTGGTTTGAAATCCAAGATTCCAGTTATAGTAATATAATTAAGCTATATGTGCCATTTGATTCTAAGGTTAGGTAAAATACAGTATCAATGATTTAAGCCTGGTTCACATTGATCGGCGATGTTCTACGATCCATTGTCTGTGAGCAACGAAGAAGAAAATGCACAAAACATTTTATGCATCAATGACCACCGACAATGGGCATCGCCGATGTTTACGATCAATGTGAACCAGGCTTTGAACCACGATATCTAGTATGCAGAAACTACCACAACAATGAATAAAATTTAACTTTTCTTTGTCAATTGGTTGTTCCAGAAAAGATCAGATTAAAAACGCATTTTGGATTAACTTAACATACAGTAGTTCTTTGTGACTTCGTTAATCAGTGCCAGTGGTTTCGGGCCGTTGACCGAAAGTGTTGGAACATGTATTTCAAAACGTAATGACGCCCTTGAAGTGCACTCTTTAGCCATGGTTTCTAACAATTGGCAGGAAAAACAATTTTCTGTGAAGACCTTGCTTCGTTGATCTGAGTTGGTGTGTTGTCAGCATGTATTTTAGTTAATTTGCAGTTTATTTGCATGTAGAGTTTAACTTGTTTACGCCATCATGGAGTGTAGCAGGAAGTTAGTAAACTTAGCACAATGTACTGTACTTTAAAGTAAGTAGTTATTATTTATTTTGTTTAAATAAGGTGGTGACCAGTGCTGAAAGCTCACCAGCGAAAGAAGATTATAATAAAAGAAAAAAAAGACTTCATCATCATTATCAAGAAAGCTATTTGAGGTGGGAAGCTTACCAGAAGAGGTGGAGACGTCACCAGATGAGATGGAGAGCTTACCAGATGAGGCAGACAGCTCACCAGATGAGGCAGAGAGCTCACCAGACGAGGCAAAGAGCTCACCACATGAGATGGAAAACTTACCAAAAAGGTCTTTCTACATTGTAAAATGTTAAGAAAATTTTAATTTATGTTAACCTCTGTTTGCCACAGATATATAAAGAGGAACTGGAATGTTTAAGTCAATGTTCGAACAGCAAACCTGCCCTCCGAATCTCCGATTTATTGGGAACTGCAGTCCGAAATTCGTCCGAAAATGAGCAAGAAAATACATGTTGTATCAACAGGCAAATTGCTAGATACGAGCTAGCCTGCTTCGAGATTTTGCTTCAACCAATCACAGGACGTTATTTATGAAGGCAGCATTCCAGTTCTTGTTTAATTTAATGATTGCGTGCCCTTTTAGAGTTTTAACTTATAGCATGTTTCTTTAATATTATTAGGAGAGTCAGCCAGACAAGGTTAACTCCCGACATTTGGGCAGATGTCCCAATCCAGCGAGTTGAGAATCTCCCATATGACATAGACGGACTCTCCCATATGACATAGACGGACTTAAGGTCTACAGCCTAGAATATGACAGTGGTAACAAAACGGCAGTTACCGAGGATGGGAGACAGTGGAGTAATTATACTACGTCAAGACGTGCAGGCTTCGTTGGAAAGAGATATTTGAAATCATGCAAAGGGTCATACCGGTGTGAAAATCAGCGCTGTGGCTACTTTCGCCAATACAATAAAGTAAATCAAGTTCAATTTGAGAAAAAGGAGTCCTGCTTAGTATGTAGGACATGTGGAGCAACACCTGTTTTTGTTCCATGTTTTGCTAGAAAAATATGGGAGTATCCTGAAGGAAAATCAGAAGTAACTGTGTATCACTATGGAATTCATACGTGTTTCCCAGTCAAACGATCTCCGACAACTGTAACAGATACAGCCACAATGGCATTCAAACAATCTAGAACCCTAAAACCAGAAAGATTTGTTAATGACAAGTTGATTGAAGCCACCGAGAACGAAGAATCCCTCGAAGCAATTAATGATTTGGCAGATAGTTTGGTCGAACGACAGACGCTGAAAAAGATGAAGCAGTCAGCTAAAGAGAAACTCGACCCAGTGGGTCACAGTTATGATGCAGTGATGAAGTACAAGACAAAAGTACAGGATGTACTGAAAGATCCATTCCTAATTTTCAAAGTGGACTGTGAAAAACAAATTGTGTTTAAGACCAGCCGGGAACAGTTACAACTTGCTATGGAGATGGGCCAAGGACATCTGAATGTTGAACCGTGCCATGTGGACGGCAAACACAATCGTGTCACAGGATACATAACCATCTCTTTGGTTGTGTATAACCCAAATTTAAGGGAAATGATGAAAATTGCAACAATGGAATGTCCAACAGAAAGCAAGGAGAATATCGGAATATTTTGGGATTGCCTGAATACAGCATTACGGCAATTCACTGGTGACAACAAATACTTTTTAAGCCTCATCTGTACGTTTTTGATGAGGGTGGGGGATTTTGGGCTTCACTGCAAGAACAATTGGGAACAGAAGAAATTAACCGGGCCGTTAGCTGTGAGTGCCACTGGGGATTCTCTGTTGACAGAAATGCAAAGAAACTGATTGGAGAAGACCTAAGAAAGGAATATCGTTTTCTTTCTGATTCAGTATTGAAAGCATCCACTAAGAACATGTATGACAAGGCAAAGGCTGCGTTGGAGAAGTTTATCGACAACAACCCATTTTTGAACAACTGGTGGAAATGGTGGGAAGCTCGTCGATCCCATGTTTTTCGCGCCTTTAAGCCTGGTTTCAATGTGGCAAAGAGTAATTTGGCAGAGGTCCACCACTCAAGATCGCATCATATTGGTGCAGAGAACCTCACTTTGATTCAAGCTTGTCGTGAAGATGTAGCTGAAAGTGTCAAGCTCAAGAGGCGAGTAGAAGGTTATGAAGTTGGTGCATACAAAGGAGGCTGTGGCCCATCCGTCACGGACCTCCAAAGATGAAGACACGTAGACCAGAAGAAGCAAGCCGAAGCATTCTGCAAGGAACTTGATGACTACGTTGAGAAGGGAGAAGACCTGCAACTAAGAGAACCAGAGTACTTTGTGGATGAGACTGCTGCACACAGAAACGATCCTCTCGAAAAGCGACCATGCAAGAAGACAAGCGCTTGTGCTTCCACGAATAAGAAATGTGAAGTGGATAAACGCCTTGCTCCAAGACAAAATACAAGAAGTACCAAGTTCTCACGTTCCCTGCAGATTGCCAAATCATGCCAAAACTCGTATCGAGTTGGGGACATCAAATTCAACTCCCCACAGTCCCATGAAATTTCCATTATTCATAACACAGGAACTAGTTACAAAGTAGCTTTAAATAAGATGCCTAGCTGCGATGGTTGTAAATATTGTAGTAGCCGAGAAATCTGCAGTCATATTTTATGGGTCCTTCTTTATGTTTATAAAGTCCCGGAGAATAGCGAAGTTCTTCAGCAGCGTTCTTTTCTAAATTCTGAGCTCGAAAGCATCACGAAAGGACGTGATGGGAAGGCACCAACTTCAAAAACCCTGTCAGCAACAACGATCAATACTGCTACCGCAACCGCAGCAAATACACCTACTACAACAATGGCTGCGAAAGATTTCAGGAACCCAGATTTAACAAAACAGCAATGGTGTATTTCTCGAGTGGTTTCAAGAGGTCGAACGCCTGCGTGTTCAGGTCGAAATTGTTCCAGGCAATTTGAAAGGGGGGATCTCTCCATTCAAGTTTCGGCACATTGGATTCCTCCCCATGAAACCAAAGACGGAAAAAAATTTACCGTTGACCGCAACTACCACTTTTGCTTGCAATGGTCCTGCTTGCAGAACATTCCTGCTAACAGTAACCTTCAGGTGCCACCTAGTGCAATCAAACTAGATGAAATAATCGGGCCAAGTCTTTCCTCGCAGGACTACGATAAAATATTATCAGAGAATTTACCTGTACAGTGGTTAAAATAGGCATTTCTCTCGAAGCTTCTTTAAATGTAAAGGGGGTGGTCGAAAATAAATGGTCCTCCATAATGATGTAGTCGTTATTTTGAAAGATGTTGCTAATAAATTGTTATGTTTTTATATACACGTGTACATTTAATATGTGGATTTGTGAGGCCAAACTGCTATTTTAAGCAATGCATGGGTTTCATTATACTTTTAAAATGATTTTACAGCTTATTCGTAAAATTATGCAGATTATAACATCTGCTTTGCAAATTATAAAATAATTGGTGCATTTCTTGTCAAAAAAGAACATCTCCAATTCCATATAAAACCTTCCTTGATTCAATTTATCATTGGATTCATTGGATTTACAAATCCACATCACTATGCAAGTTTTATACAAACAACAATCTCTTAACATTAGTCAATATCTCAAAAATTACGATTATGTCATTTTTTATTGGGAGCAGTACTTATTCCCCCCCCCCCCGGTATTTCTTTGAGCTTTTGTCCAGACATTCGGTACGTACTGTTACCGTGACTTACTAAAACAGATGTTGGTCGTGGTCAAATCATTAAAATTCATTAGTTTTGCGTTTGTTTATATATACTTTACTGTATTCATATTGTTAATTAAGTAAATATGTAAAAATCATATCATAAATTCTGGTTGTTGATGCGTTCCCGTGGGCGCAATCATACATTGAACACACTTCTGGAAAAATTTATATTGTTTTAATTAAACTGTACCAGATGGTTTAAAAGTGAACTGAAATCGCTTTGAATGGACTTTAATAGCAGTAATTAAAATACAAGACAATACATGTTAATTATTAAAAAGGTTGAACTTTGAGTAAGTCCTAATACATTTCTTTACATATAAAATTATGGTATTTCAATATTCAAAAATAGGCTTTGCAAAGCCCGCACAAACAGTTGTTGACTTACTCGCCCGCAAATTAGGAATTACCGGAATTCTCATAAACAGAATTCCCATAGTCGTTGACTCACTTGTCTGTACACTGGCTCGTCCACAGTCCCACAAATATATAGTTCCATGGCCTTTGCCGTAAAAGGACGCCCAGGCATATGGGAATAAACCATCGCATTCCCGTCATTCAATGCGAGGTAAGCGACTGGGCCGAGTCAGGTTTGTGGAACAACAAACAACCGTGAGAATGTAAATAAACCAAGATGCGCTATTTCATAAAGTTTACTTACCTGCATCAAAATTTGAAATTATAAGTAAAAGCGCAAAAACCAAGTTTTTAGGTTGACTCGATTTGACTCGTGACTCGAAATTGACTTGTGACTCATGCTTGACTCGGGCTCGAGCTTGACTCGTGAAATGACCAAACTCCATTTATAAATGTACATGTAATACTGAAAAATGTTTTATCTTTTTAGTTTTATCTTTTGCATAAGATGCAGAGACCCCCACAGCTGCTGCTTTCGATACTCATACTGGTATTGCAAAATTGCAGTCTGATGTGGCTCCAATGAAACAGACACTCTCTACCATGAGCAAAGTCCAAGACGAGATCTTTTCTTGGGTGAAAAAATTGAGAAGAGGTTTTGAGGCCAAAACCAGCTAGATATTGGAAAATGCTGACACACAGTAGGTCACGTAAAAATTTTTAAAACCCAATAAACAAAGTGTGAATATGTAACTATGATGTGCATCTTAATTTAAAAATAATAATTTTGAATTAAACAGGAAAACCTACTCCAACTTCTGGACAAGTTTTATACATCAAATGGGAGATTTCTATTTGAATCAACCGAGAAAGAGGTTTTTCAAGTTTATAAAAAATGTATACTTTTTATCACACCAAGCAAATGCAAATAGTATATTGAGGTATTGGGAGCTGAATAATAATGTGTTTACATGTCTTAATACAAAATGTTTTAAGTGGTATATGCCTTTAGTATTCACTATGTCTAACACCAGGCAATTTTATTCATCAAGGGAAAATTTTGAATGTTAATCAGTTAAATATTGCAACCAAGTTATCTATATTTTTATTACTTATAGCAGGCTTTAAATCCAGAGTTTACAAACTCACCAACAGGACTCACATTGGCAGAGCTGCTGATCCATTTCAAAAGTGATTCCGAGTATATATTTTGTGTGGTGTTAAACTGTGATTTTGGTCATATATTTTAGATTTTAATTGTGGTGTTGGCTTGTCATGTTGCGCTGCTATATATCGCTGCAAATTGTGAACATTGTTTTTTTTAACATTATCTCTCTGACAGTGTGGTGGATTTGTTTGATACCTTCTGAGTGGTATATTCGTACTGTGTTTGTGTTACCGTGTCAAGTTTTGAAGTATATTAGTTCAGTGGATTTTAAACTACAATCACTTTATCACTTTAAATTTTAGGTGGTTGGAATTTTTGAATTTGTAATCAAGTATATAGCATTGCTTGTCATGACAACAGTGCTTACCAGTATTTGTATATTCATCGTATAAAGACAAGCTTGCACTCTGGAATTGTGTTTGCCTGTCTATTTGTTTTGTTTCGGTACAATTCTTGTTCAATTTGGTTGAGTATTTCATGTTTTATTCATACTTTTGCTGTTGTATTGTACTGTTACAAAGACATGAATCATATTTCACTTTGCCTTTGGGATTTCCCATCCACATTAATTTGCTGACATCCTCAACTAATCAACTCATTTCAACTGTCAACCTTAACTTCCCACCTTGCATTAGTGTTCGTCTTTAATTCTATCCACGAATATGATCACCATCAGACGTGTCCTAGTTCTCATCCTTTTCCTACTGCTGTTTACTTCACAGAAAACGTCACGACCTCTCTACAACGATAAAAGCCTACCCTCCAACGTGACTATTAGCTCCGAACTTGCCACTATACCAGACAGAATTTGCTCTCTTTGGTGTTTTACCCATGATAGTAAATTAACTCATTAATGCGCAAGCTGTTACAATGTTTTTACCTCCCAAAGCCCAAGCAATATAGTGAATATGTGATTGAATTCAGGAGCTTTCACCAAAATGGCAATATCTCAGAAATAGTTTCATGAAAAAATCTGGTCTTTTCAACCAAACATGAATGATATATGATCGACCAAATTTAGTTTAAATGAACTTGCATACCTATATATATATAATTAGTTTTTTTCAATGAGAATTTTTATTTGTAAAGCATGCAGTGGCACTTTGTTTTGCATGTCACTCATCAGCTACAGGGGCAATATCTCCATAAATTTATATAAAAACCAGAAAAATATTATTTACTAAATTAGTACATATCTATATTATAACCAATTTTCATCTATTGAGATAGGACTTAGAAAATGATCAAAAATTATAAAATATACTATGGGGGCAAGATGTTTACAACATGAAATTTAGAACAGTAACTAAGTGTTCAAATTCAATAAAGTGTGCAAGCCAAAACACAGTGCTTGTACATCTTTCAAGTTTTTAATTACTTCAAATATATTTAAAAGGACATATGGTACTAGAATCTATTTATTTTCAATTTAAACCAAGGATGGGAAGGTGAGAAAATAGGAATTTTCTGAGGTGTTTTTAACACAGACAATGACAGCCAACATGTTCAAAGGCAAATTGTGGTGACAAAACCAAAAGCTATTAACCTCTTCAATACTCAAAAGCACTGAAAAACACCATTGAAAGAAAAATATTTTAAAAATACATCAGGTAAGACTTTTAGCTCAATTTTCTCATGTTTTTGTTGGAAAAGCAACGGTTTTTAGCCAAAATTATTTTGCACGTCAATGTAGGCCTGCTATAAAAGACACACGTTCTCTTTTGAAGTCTGGCTCTAAAAAAACACTCGCTTTTTTAGTTTGAAATAAGCCTTCATAAGGATTAATTGTGTAGAAATGTTGTCTGTATGCTCAAATGAAAAAGATAATCTAATATTCAGGTATTGCACATAGCTATAAAAGGGTGAAATAAGGACTTTCATCTTTAGTTGTTTGTCAGACGTGAGAAATCAATTAGTACCATTTTGTTGCGCGTGCTATTTTATAAAATAAACACCTAAAAACCATAAACTTTTAGTTTCCCATAGACATTATTAAAAATGTTCTAGTGAAGTGATTTCATGATAAATAAGTGAGCAATGGGCCCAAAAGGACAGCTAAATTATGTTTTTGTTAGGAATTCAATTTCATGGCTTCCCGCAAAGGAAGCCATTTCAGAGAGAAGCGACAACAATGGCAAACAACCTATTTTGATAACTTTTCCTTCTGATTCAACATGTAGTTACTAGAAAATGAGGTTGCATCAACATTACTATCTGTCTTATCAATTTAAAGTTTTATGGGGATATAAAACCCAGGTAGTTACTAAAACAAAGAATCACCTAAAACTATCTAAAACGACATAAAACCATCTAAAACGACCCAAAAACCATCTAAATCGACCTAAAACCATCTAAAACCATCTAAAACGATCTAAAATGGTAAAACACATGTGGTAAAGCTAACAAGAAAATTGTGAAATGGATTTAATTGTCACCTATGCCTATGGGGCTCTAGCCTGCGAAGCAGGTTCTCAGTGGACTAGCTCCAAGGAAAGGACAGCCTGCACGAAACCCCATGCTTTCCCGTATTTACTCGTTCTCTTAGAGAATGAGAAATCTGATTGGTTCAAAATGAACAATATGCTAATTTATGCTAAAATATCATTGATTGGCAGCTTGATTGAACAAACATGGCGGATGCATTTGAGACGTGTTTCTTGCGTGTTTTGCATTCCTTAAAAGAGCTTAAAAGCTCCGATTTCTCATTCAAGGATGAACAAAAAATGCGTCTCTGACAATTTATTCATGAAGAGAGATACCGTTGCTGTGATGCACACAGGATTTGGGAAGAGTTTGATATTTCAGTCGCTCGCACTCTTAACACAACAAAGTTGTGTGCTTGTAGTCGTTCCCTTAAAAAGTATTATTGCAGACCAGATATCAGAGCTCACATCAATGGGAATAACAGCATCATGCTCTCTTGAAGACTACATTTAAAACAATATGGAAGATATTTTAAGTGGTAAATATTGTATTGTGTACGGATCTGCAGAGAATGTTACGGATCCGAAGTTTATTCAGAAGTTGAAAATATCTTCTAGTTTCAGCGAAAACCTGCCAGCGTTCGTCGTAGATGAAACGCATACAATACAATCTTGGGGTGGGATAAGGTAAGCACCGTCAATATATTTACAACAATTTACTAGTGAGTGAGTAAATGTAGTTATGAAATGTATGAACGGCGCACACATATCGAAAAATCATTTATGAAATCATGTGGTCACTGTATATTTTTGTTTAACAGCGAGAAGAAACGTAGAGGAAAACGCAATTACACAGCTTTCCGTACGGCTTATGGAAAACTTGCAATGTTACGATCGTTTCTAAAAGAAGGTGAGGATAACGTTTATTTATTTTTTTATTATTCTGTATATTAAACCTCATTTATTTATATAAAACTTTTGTTAGTGATTACAAATCGCCTGCTAATTTTGTTTACATACTGGAATAAGCTTTGCAATTACTATTAATTTTGAAACAATTGTCTTCATTAAGATTCAACTGTAAGCTGAATTTGAAATTTCAGAACCAGGTCATTCTTTACGAAATTGATCCAGTGACTTTAAAGAATAGTTTCCCCATGAGAGCTGCTACACAGGCTATAAGAGATCTGAATGCATGGACAAGAGGTCAAAACTTATTTCACTTTTATTTAAATTATATTTACAGGTACTCCAGTTGCTGCATTAACAGGCACAGCAGATGAAAGAACACTTGCTGTTTTGTTGAAGAGAAACTTGCCCTTAAAAACCCCTTTAAAATCATAATCAGTCCCAACAGACAGAATATTCGTTTCTCTGTAGAAAAGTATAAGAAGGAAGCCATCATGACTGGACTGGACTGGATAGTTGAAGCTGTTAAACAGCACAGTGCTGAAATGCCGAGGACAATAATATTCTGTAATACAATGAATGACATTGGGTGTGTAGTGAATTATTTAATGCTAAAGCTTGATAAAGCAGCATATGCTCCACAACAGCCCAAGGTGCAGGGAAACTGTTTGGTTGGCATATACCACTCGAACTCGTGGGAACGGAATAAAAAACGTGTACTGGATTCACTAAAGGTTACCTCTGGTAAAATAAGAGTTGTCGTTGCATCATCAGCCCTCAGTATGGGAGTAAATTTTCCCAGCATAACATATATCATAAACTTTGGACCAGCAAGAAATATTCTTGAACAGCATCAAGAAATTGGTAGAGCTGGCAGAGATGAACTACAAAGCCATGCCAGAATTATTTATCATGGCCAGCAACTCTCCTACTGTGAAGAATCTGTGAAAGACTTTGTAAAGACAGAAAGTTGTTTGCGTGTTGCTGGCTACAAAGTTCTCGACGATAGAATACAGCCTTTGCAACAACTACATTTATGTTGTAAGAACTGTTCAGCATTATGTGATTGCCAGGAAGAACAATACCTATTTATTCCCCCTGAATTTGAGAGAGATACCCCCTGTTATCTGAACTGTACAAAGTGCCAGACCTGACCAGACCTGTAAGTAATGAAGATATGTCAGATCTTAAAGGAGCACTTGATGAAATCAAGCATTCTCTCACACAAGGCAGTCATTTATTGGACAATTTTTCAGGACACTGTTTTTCACCTCATTTAGTGGATGATGTAGTCAAGAACTGTTCCAGAATATTTACCATAGGTGACATACTTGATACTTGCCCTGTATTCTCATTTGAAAATGCTATCAAAATACTGGTTATTCAAGAAATTTTTTTGGACATCCCAAACTTTGATTACACAATGGAACTGCTAATAGGAAGCAAGGTAAGCAAGGAAACATATTTGTGGGAATTGGATGAAGCACTGAAGGATGTAAATGTACATAATGAATTGTCCTCAGACAGTGATGATGATCTTCCACATGTTTGACAGTTTTTGTTCCATGTAATATAATTGTACAGTCTATATTGACAAATGCAATGGACAGATTTTCTGGGGGGTGTAGTGGGGTGTGCACTGCAATAAAAATATTTTGCATTGGGATAAATTACAGTAGTATGATTGAAATAAAGATTTTGAACTAGGTACAGTTATATACTAAAAACAATGATTTTGAACTGCATAAAAGGACCAAAAATTTCAATTTCCTGACCCTCATTAGTTACTGTGTCCCAGACCCCATGCTGCAGCTTGTTCTGTAGAAGGTATGCACCCTGTCACTCACATCCCTCCCAAAATTTCCCCCACCCATCACTGAAAATCCGTCTATGATAAATGCTTAGGTGTAAAAAAAATACCTGTGGTTCCGGTTTCATATCATGAAAAAGTTAGGGTCAGTAGGTTGGAAATAAATTTTTTTTTGAATTTTTTTTTCATGGTTTTGGCGATTGTTTGCTGGGCGATTTGCAGTAGAGTCCCGACATCATTATTAACTAGAGATGCATATTTCCTATGGACGAATTTAGGCAATTTGGTTCAATAATTAGTGTGACAACAGACGCCATTTTGGCACGCTGTACGAGCAGCCCACAACCACCTGGAGAAAAAATAGGGTCGCACGGTCATTCGTGTTGAAAAAATAATAGGGTCGGCTGAAAAAATTAGGTCAGTCGGGAACCGGAACCACAGGTATTTTTTACGCCTTATGTCTTCTACTGTAAGTACATTACTGTATGGTAAAACCAAATGGAAAATTTTGGTTGTTTAATTAAGATTTTCAATAATCTCAAATACTTTATTCGTTTTTTTTTGCTACCAATTTCATATAGTTTTATATACATATTGCTAATTCATTAGCCCTTCAATCAGCACTGCCCCCAATGTGCCCTCTGTCTAACATCAGATGATATACCTTTCAATGGGAGAGTGCTGCCACTTGAATGGTTAATAACGAGTTGCAATAATTCTTTACAAGAATAATTAATATAAACAATTTTTTACATTACACTTTTTCAAGTATCTAGACAGCCACTCTACCCATCAAGCTATCAAGTCAACAGGGATTGGTAAGCTATTCTTATCCAATTTAAGTGAACAAAACTGTGCGTCCTCTACGACTATAGTGTTAAGTCATTACAAAAATATTTTGTGCACCTAAATACAGTTCACTTAGTGTCCATTTCCTTTTATCCTTATCATGTTATCTGTATAATGCATGTTATCTGTATAATGCATTTAACACAATTTTAATGAAAACAAAATCCATTAATTGTAAATGTAGAAAGCATCCACATGCACCTCCCCCACATAGGAAATTAGAGTACCCCCGTGCTAATGTGCAGTAGCACATTTGAAAATAATCAGACATATTATATACAGGAGGAGAGTGTATATCTTTACTGGAACTACTTGTTATGAACATAAAATGTTAGCAGTAATTAGCAGCTGTAACAAATTAGCTGTCTAAGTTAGCTAGATAAATTGACTTCCAGTTTCTGATGTTATCCCTCATCCATCTATGTAAATCTCTGTAGTCCATGCATGGCAAAAGGTTTGACCTGAAATTGGAAAAGCTGGTAAACAGCCTCTTCTTTCTTTGGCACTGCACGATGGGATTTCCGTTCTGTTACTTTACAATCTTTGTCAACAGATTGCATGATACACTCAACTGAATCTAGTGTTCCAGCCAAACGAGCTGCATTTTTCTCATTCAGGTTTGGTCCTAGGGCTCTCCACATTTTCTTCAACTGCTTGTTTTGATGTTCTTTTTTAAGGTCAAGCGGAATATTCTTTCCTTTGCCTCCATGATTATTATAAAACCTGTTCCACTTTAATCTGTTTGCCTCATACTCAGAAAAAATTGAACATATCTTTACAAGATACAGGAGGGTAGCATATGCATACTTTGTGTGTCCATTAGCTTTCTTTAAGAGTAGAAATAGCTTGTATATTTCAAACAACCGCTGTCCATCGCCTTCTTTTACAGCATCTTCAAATGCCATAAGAATGAGACCAAACATCAATTTGGCTTGGTGATAATTGAACATAAAGTCCTCCTCAAACCCTGTGGTGATCTCTTGCTCAATTTGTGGTGCATAAAAATTACCATTTGGATGAAATTGCCTTTCATGTCTATTAAAATATGTATAACTGGAGTTAAATAAACTGCACAATAGCATTAAAATAATAAAGTATGGTGCAATGTGACTCAATAGGTTTTAATAGGCAGTCACCTCCTCTTGACAAGTAAAATAATAAAGTAGGGAGCATTCTGGTGCATTACACCTATTAATTGTTTAATTATGCATACCAAATGTAGCTGTTACAGAATCCAGATGTACCTTTTTTGTGTTTGCTTTGTACTAAACACTAGTCCACATGAAGGAAACTGGCAATAATAGTAACCAAACTTATCCCTTTCATCTTCTACATAAACCTCCATTTTTAAATCATGATTCATTACTTCATGCCTAAAAAACAAGCATAATAACATATAGTACTATTATAGTTCATACAGTGATTACAAAATGTGTTTGGAAAGTGTTTGAGGGAAACACAAGTGAACACACCCTATTACGATCACATTATTTTAAACCATATACATCAATGGACTTTTTCTTTCAATTGATAATTCCCCTTATTACGTTTTCGTAGCGCTTTGCATTGTGGTTATAGTGGTATCACTGATAAAGATAGCGGCCTCAAATTAAAATATTGAATGTTTTCGCAAATATTTTGCTGTTGGCTATCATGCACCTGACTCGGGTCTTGCACGGGTTAGCACAAAAAATAAGCCATCTTGAACATCAGTGATACCACTATAACCACAATGCAAAGCGCTACGAAAACGTAATAAGGGGAATATAGTATTGGCAAGAGTTAAGGGGGCATGCTACCACCCACTCCCACCCCCCAAGATCTGCAGTCCCTTTTGTGCTCTGTTAAACCCATTGAGTGGCAACACTATCCTTTTCACTATTAAAATTGTCTGGTATTAGACAGAGTGAAATAATATATTTGTATGGCACATCTGAGCGCATTGCCACAAAGGGTTGAAATGATTAATAACATGACTGAATAATATTATTTAATAGAATAACATATTCCTGTAAGTATAGGAAAACTATAAATCAAAAATTGAATTGTAAATGTATCTTAACCCATTGAGTTGCATTGCGCCCTGATGCACCCTACTTTAGTATTTTACTCTGTCTAATGCCAGACGATTTTACTCGTCAAGGGGAGAGCGCTAGCACTTAATGGGTTAACTGGCCTATCTGCGCATGTGTCTAGTTAACCCATTGAGTGGCGATGCACCCTGATGGAGCCTAATTTAGTATTTTACTCTAACGCCAGACGATTTTACTCGTCAAGGGGAGAGCGCTGGCACTTAATGGGTTAATATCATATCATATAATATTTAACTATTCTTTTTCTTTTCTCTTAAAAGCACTCAAACTGATGCTGCATATCATTTTCATTGCTAATTAGTTTAAATTTATAACCTAGGGGCCTAAAACAAAAGCCATATGGTTTCTAGTAGGCTTCTAGCCCATCTCTTGTAAATAGTTTATTTCATTTATGTGTAATTTCAACATCTTGGGCGAATCAGTAAATAAAAAATTGTTGTTTGAAAATACACACCTGACTCTCTTTGAATGTATTGTGTATGTGTTGTTACATTCAGGTGAACGACATGGGAACTTTTTCTCATTCAGTTTCTCATCCAGAATACCAATTGGTTCCACAAGGTTTGATACATCAGATGAAACCACATATGTCTCTACATGCTTCTTACATATTTCAATTAACCATGTTGACCTGGCATGTTGGTCGGCATCTTTGTCAGGAAAATCACATGCTGGTACATCTAAAAGGAACAAAAAGAACATTAATTTTGCACATAGTAAATCAACTTATGCAAATATGCAAATTACTACCATTAATTTCTATAATATTTCTTTAAAAAACAATCGATATAACAATATATGAAAAATAAACATTAACATTTTCATTTTAAAGTTTATGGTAAAGTGTGATGTGTCGAGTTCTAAAGTATATGTTAATATTAAACCCATCGAGTGGCAGCACTCTCCACTTGACAAGTAAAATCGCCTGGTGTTATAAAAAACAATTGAAACTATATTGCTCTACATTACAATGTTTACCTTCTATGTTTACCATCTCGCACATATCCATGAAGGAGGCACAAACATGTGCCTCAATCTCTCTACTGTGAAAATCCTTATATTCATTGTAATGACCATGGACTCCTTTTGCTGCATTGGTCTTGCCACACCTATTCATACTGGCTCTACTGGTACCAATCTCGCCAGCAGATTCTTCTTTTGTAAACATATCGAATTCTGTCTACAAACGCATAGTGAAATTTATGATTAATTACTCTATCTAATGTGAGTAACACCAGGTTACATGTATTTCAGTCAATGGGTTTAAATACTGAATTTTTACGTTTGACTCATTATTGCTACAGCATTGCTTCACTGTAAAGATAGTCGTTCTCGTGTTAGATACCTTAATTGCCAATTTAAATTTAATACATTTGAAAGTTGGACATGCAGCAATGAAGAATTAGCTACCATATTGAACAATTCATAAACATTCTACACTCTAAATGTCAACTTCCTGCATCATGCAGGGGCGTAGGAACCGGGGAGTTTTGCCAATTGCCCTTTTTTCCGGGAGCAAAGAGCCCTTTTCTTGCGTGAAAAATGTCTTAAGGATTGCCTTTTGAAAACCTGAATTTATGTTATTTTCGGGAAATTTTTTTTCATTTCCGGGAAAATATGATGTATCCAGAAAATTAATATTTAGGAAAAATGTGGTATATCCGGAAAAAAAATTTGAGACCTCACCCCCCCCCTGCCCATCAAAGCCTGGGCTCCCCAACTTTTACAAGCTTCCTATGCCCCCGTCCTGCATGCATTCTTGAATCAGTGGAACATTCTAATAAGCCACAAAAACTTCAACATCACCAACCTTGTACAGCGTTACTTTTGCATGCCAATCGGCATTGCTCTGAAAGGAGTCCTTCTACTCTATCTTATTTTTCACCCTGCTCGGTTTCCTTTGTTTCTGTCGGGGAATATATTCAATATTCCCCTCTAATCAATTTCCGTTGAATAATCCCCTCTAATATTCACCTGTAATTAATAATCCCCTCTAATATTCACCTGCAATGTCTTTGCAGCACAAAAAGTGAGAAAAAAACAACATAACGAAGGCAATATGGCATTGAGAATTATTTCTTTTCTGACTCATTATTTCGACCTCGCATTGTGAAAAATAAGTACGTTATTTTGAGGCACCTCGGGGATATGTGTTTATTCACCTCGGCGCTACGCGCCTCGGTGAATAAATCACATATCCCCTCGTTGCCTCAAAATAACCTATACATATTCACTCTCCCCATCTCTGAATGTCCACTTAACATTGCGTCCACATTCCTCAAACAATTGGTCACCATGTACTGGTACTGTGGAAAGGAATATTTGTTCGTCATCCCAATTAAGGCATGGAACATAATTAATTGCCTGGTAACTTTTTAAGATCTGGGCCATTTCTGCTGCCACATTAGGGTTATGAAATTCCATACCAAGGGAACACTATAGGATATAAAACAAAGCATATATTCATTAACCCATTTAGTTCTTGGGCCCTTGAGGATTAAAATTGTGCAGTGTTAGATAGAGTGAAATAAGAAGGTAGACTGCATTATGGCACACTGCAGTTTGATCCATTAAGTTGCAGAGCATCCCCATTGACGAGTAAAATCGTCTGGCGTTAGACAAGAAAAAAAATATAAGTGGGGTGAATTATGCATCAATAGGTTAACTAGAGACATTGTCCGATTATTTTGTTAGTTAACCCATTAAGCTACAGAGCTTCCCCATTGATAAGTAAATTAAATTGTCTGGTGTTAGACAAATAAAAAAAAATATGAGTAGGGCGCACAATGGGGCGCATTGCGGCTAAATGGGTTAATGGCTGGGTTGATACATGTATACCAGACAGTGGCCGGGTTATAAATGTTCAAGTAAGATACATCATATTAATAAATATGATTGGTGATAAGATTATGTATGGGTTGCTGATTCCAAATTAATGCCTAATATCTTAGCTTTGTGTCACATAATGTATCGTGTAAGACATATACAGTCATTATTCCAACCACTTGAGGTAAAAGTTTAGGGAGACTGTTAAGTGAGTTGAAATATATTCTTATAGGAAAAAATAATATAAATTGAGTATCTGAAATGGCAATTTTCCTGCATTTTGGGTATAAGTTGTTGTATATATGATCCTATAAGTTGTCATTTATAAAGTAACTTCATAAAAAAGGTAAAGACAATGTCAATGATTTTTTGCGATATTTCCTGAATATTCTAAAAAAAATTGGGAGAATTTAATAAAAATTAGGAGAGCAGAAGTTTTCATGAATTTTTAGTAGATTCCCGGGAGAGTTAGAATGTTAGGATTTATTTTTCACCCTGCTCGGTTTCCTTTGTTCTTGTCGGGGAATATATTCAATATTCCCCTCTAATCAATTTCCGTTTAATAATCCCCTCTAATATTCACCTGCAATTGATAATCCCCTCTAATATTCACCTGCAATGTCTTTGCAGCACAAAAAACGAGAAAAAACAACATCGCAAAAGCAATATGGCATTGAGAATTATTTCTTTTCTGACTCATTAACGCGACCTCGCAGTGTGAAAAATAAGTACGTTATTTTGAGGCACCTCGGGGATATGTGTTTATTCACCTCGGCGCTGCGCGCCTCGGTGAATAAATCACATATCCCCTCGTTGCCTCAAAATAACCTATACATATTCAACTGTGCATTATTCTCATTGATTTTCACATTGATTCCTTAAGACCTCTTACCATGTCAGATTTTACAGACATTTCATTTGAGAATTCATGTGGAATGTGCCAGATGACATCCTTTTGAAAGTTCTGGAAAGCCGGGATATACTTTGTCACTATTCTACTAACAAAAACTGCCCATTGGTGAACCATATTCTGCTGGACACCTCTATCAGGCAAAAGAGCTGACAGTTGAAGATCATCAGGGTCTACTTGTGGTGATGAAGTTTCCAGGGTAGGATTAACAACTTTATCTCGTACAGCATACTGATGTGTCCAATGAATTGACAGGTTATTATGATCTTTAGTCTGAATTCGTGCATAAACTTCATGATCGATGTTGTCTGATACAATTCTTAACAAAATAAATAATTCAGTTCAACATTACAAATTGTGTATGCCCAATTAGGGTGCAGATAAGGAGCATATTATTAATGATATGCAAAACCTTTAAACCTGTTTATGTATTCCCACACTCGGATACAGGGCATCTAGAAAAGGAGAAATCAAACTGGAGTTTCAGCCAATTGAGTGGCACTCTCTCCCTGACAGGCTGACAAGTAAAATCGTATGGAATTAGACAGAGTAAAAAAGTAAATTAGGGCGTGTCAGGCACATAGCACTTAAAGGGTAAATACTATAAAATAATTTTGTGTCAATTAGTGACTTTGCAATGTTTGAGGACTCGGGCAAAAATTAGGGGTGTAGGACTTTCCTTCGTCATTTTTTAAAACTCCCTGTTACCTAATGCAGGGTCTGAAATTTGCGGTATCCCGATATCCACGGGATACTGAAATTTGGTTTGGATACTAAGTTTATTTTACTTGTATCCCGATGGGATACCACATTTTTTTAAAAAACGGGATAGCAGTTAATGTTTTAGTAGTCTCCCCACATTTTTGTTCATTAAATAGTGCTGTAACACAAGTCTAGCATTCGTCTTAACGTTGTATTTATGCATGTAGTCCACTCATGGTTCAATTCGCGAGTCGCCATTTTGAATAGTGTTTCCACATTGAAACAACTGTCCAGACCATTGAACTATAAATAAACTGGAAGGCTAACTCAGGGGGGGAAATTGAAGCCAGTGCATTTTAGTTTTTCTGAGTTATGAGCAGAAATACTCAACACTGAACGTTGGGCTATATATCAAATTGAAGCTATTGAAAAACTCTATTTGGTGTAGAAATTTTAAGACTTTAGCTAAAAGGGAAATATTGAAAAACTACAAACATAATTACCGATAATTTGCCGTTTTGCAGTTGTTTTCGTATTTTTTAAATATTTTTCTTTTCGCCGAAGTCTTGAAATTTCCACACCGAATAGCAATTTTCAATAGCTTCAATTTGATATATAGCCCGACGTTTGGGGTCAAGTATTTCTGCTCATAACTCAGAAAAACTATTTTGGCTTCATCAAATCATAGGCCTTCATCATAGCAGTTAGCCTTCCAGTTTATTTATAGTTCAATGGTCCAGACTTCATTGAAAAGAATCTTTTTGAAATCAAGAAAAGTCTAGCCTGCGTAGCAGGCGGTATTCGCGGGCACGTGAAGAAAAGTCAAGAAGATTGTAAGGAAATTTGAAGGTCGATAGTTAGCAAAAAAGAAATACATTTTTTTTGCTGCCGTCATGAACTAAAATACTCGTAAATAATCCATGCTTTCTTGTGATATTATGTAAAAAATATTTAATTAAAACTACCAAAACTCCTGATGCAGGCAATGGTCTTCATGATAATACAGCCAATGATGATGATAATGACGCTGTAGTTCCCATTTGAGTGCATACTGATAGCATTAAAAATCAGAGAAGTTGACACTTAGACTTTAATTTATAATTAAATAACCCTGTTAACTGTTAAGAAATTGAATATTTGAACTGTATAAGTTCCTTTTAGGATTCTAGTATATTAAACATAAAATGCGATGGACGAAAATGCTTGACGTAGTTGACTAAGAGTAAGCCTTAGAGTGATGTTGGGTCTGGCCCTGTGGCATACGAAAAGCCAACTAGTTAAGTATCCAGATTTAGGATACTGGATTATCGGGAGGGATACCAAATTTTAAAACCTTGGTATCCATGTGGATACTTAAAAAAAAATAAAATTTCAGACCCTGCCTAATGGTGACTGTGATTTACATTAGGATATAAACTTACTTGTATATTGGAAGTTTTGCATTTTGCAATTTTGCTTTCACTGCCATTAAAACATCATCATTCAATGTGTCTTCACCCATGCGTTGTCTTTCAGATTCCAGCAATTGTAATGTCCTGTCATACACTTCTGGAGTACAGTACTTTACGCTTTTAAAGAATCCTCATCCAGGTTTAGAGTCGTGTCCAGATGCATATCATCATTACTACGGTTTAACATCTTTCCCTCTATTTCCCTTACAAAAAGCAACGTAGAATTGTTCTCTTCTATCTCCTTTTTCCATTTTTTGGCTGCATAATCAAAGTTTTCACCCATTTTCTCGTGCAGATTTATGACGCTATCGGAAGACATGCAAATTCCCAACCGATTCAAACGTTGTACATCCACATGACTAATTCCACTGTGAAATAACACTGTGGAAATTCTATAGGCAACTGCTGACATCGTCGGGTTAACAACCTTTGCAATAGCTGATGTAGCCAGAGCAATTGCATTAGTTGTCGCAATTTCATTGCAACTCGAAGATGCTTTGCAAGCGCCTGTGACTACAGCATTATATATGGGAAATTCCATTGACACTTCCTTGCAGAGGACCTTGTTCGAGTAGGCCGCGAGCTGGTCTGGTGTTGTAAATTTTAGACAACTATCAAAATTACTGTAACACATAAATTCACGTTTTGTTCGAACACTTAGTTGAGATAGAAGTTCTCGTAACAATTCATCGTGACAAAACAGCTTATTTACAGCTGCACTCCAACGGGAAAGACAAATATTAATGAGTAGCAATTTCACTTCTGGGTCAAAGTTACTCTTTACAACTACATGTCCTGAAGGATAGGCGATAACTGCTTTTAATTGAGAATTCTTACTTGTGTCCAAATCGTCGATATTCAGTTTCGATAAAAGTGTGTCTTCATTGGATTGCTTATCCGCGTCTCTTTTACGATCGTGTTCGTTTGCACCGACAACAAATAGACTTTTTCTTCTTGATGATTTTGTATTTGGAGAGAATTGCCGCGGATGTTTGCGAACAGGACTTGCTCAATTTGGTGTTACGGCTTCGGACACCTTTCTCTTTCCTGAATCTCTCGAAAATGTAGCCTGCACATCATGGTTGACCGCTGTCGAAACGTACTAACCAGGTTTCGTAGTTTTCTTGCACACGGGCTGCAAGCTACTTGCGACGCTGATGGAGACTATTCTATGTTTATTCCAACAGATTTCAATCTTTCCGCGATCACCTCCCCAAAACTTTCCTTTTTAGTGTGAAGTTTCTTCGAAACTTCACAGTATTGTGATGACTGGGGGGAAATTCAAACTTATCAGTCAGTCAGTCAGTCAGTCAGTCAGTCAGTCAGTCAGTCAGTCAGTCAGTCAGTCAGTCAGTCAGTCAGTCATTAGATAGATGTTGGTTACTTCTTGTAACCTTTTTTATTTATGTTTACCGTTTTAAGAAAAACTAATAAGTTTAACAGAAAATCTATTTCTTAGGGTGATAAAATAGTGCTGTTTAACATAATTACTTCAGATATGAGTTGTGGTCCTGTTTTTTACAATTATTCCCAGCAATAGGTCTTGTATGTTACACAAAGGAAAACTGTTGTGTAAACGCTCAATTTTTCATCTTTTTTCACCAAACTATGCCAGGTTGAGAGCGTGTAAGTAACCTTAACAAGCTTTTAATACCCGTTATTATCCCACGCATTTGGTTAAAAAGTTACGAGGTGAAATAAAACTTTGTAAGATCTGCATTAGGTTAGCTTTGATCTCTGGTCAAAATCGACTATTAAAATTTTTTGTTCATGAAATAGCACAATATTTTGTTAATAAAACGACCAGCTTTTACTCAAACGCTTTGATTTTTTGCATGTTGTTTTCTGAAATGTCAGAAAACATAGTCCCAAAGTTTCGAGGCGCTGTCATTAATAGATCTTATTTTATTTACGTTTTTTACGTAAAAATTCATGTTACAAAAAGGAACTGTTCCTTAATGTAACCAAAAAAGTCCTTTTTGTAACTCGAAAAAAAATTTACTCCTCCATGATGAGGCGTGAAGCCGTTATTCTGGTATGATCAGTTTTTGGATACTTCTAGAAATTGACTAATATTAAAATTGCACTCTCAACCCTCCAAATTTGAAAGAAAAAGAACGTTTTAGATTAAGACCTTTTTATCAATATAGGTGATTTCAAATAATTTCCTGTCACCGTTTTTGAAATCATTGTTATAATATTTGTACCCCATTCAACTCGCATTTTGTTTAAAGAGAACGAACATTTTTTTTCATTTTCTTTAATACACCCCTTTCCAAAAGAATGGAATGAAATATGGAGCAAAGAGCAAGATTTCAAAGAAAGGCCTGGTGCGAGTTTATTGGAAATTCGTACCCAGGGCCATTTTACTCGGTTGCTTGTTGTTTTGGGCCTTTTGGCCATAGGCTTTCTTGGCAATCTTGCGTCTAAGAACGTTCTGAACGTCTAGTCTTTTACGCTTTTACCATCCAAAGAAATCACCGTTTATAATTGAGGACATCTGGTTGAGGATTATCACACACCGCTGTTGGTGTGTTTTTGTTTGAGGTAAGGTAAATATTTTTGCCTAATTATTAATATTCATGACAGAAATGAAGACCAATTTATACCATGCTCTGTATTTGCATATTATTACTGTCTGTGAAACAATGATTATATTTTCTCACTTCATTTGCACATGCACTTTTAAAGCTATAAATGAGATTTGTGGTTTAGACTTAGGTTGACAAAAGTTTCCGTGTGCTCATTTTTCTTATTTTATATTATTAGATTTATACATTTCTATTTATGTATAGTCTTTAGACTTTACTGCTCAGTCATTTATATATAAGTGTTTTAAGTCAATATTGTTTAAATTAATACAGTAATCTTCAAATCTTGCTTTTAAAGTATTTGTGTATGTTACTACATGTTTCAGTCAAATAATGTGGGTTTTAATTTAGTTTTATCCTTAAAATTATAATTGAGTAGTTTGTTTGGGTAAATACTAATAGTATTTACCCAAACAAACTACTCAATATTTTAAGTCTAAAACTAAATGAAAACCCACACTATTTGACTGAAACATGTAGTAACATGTTTGTTCCTTATGTTATTAATATTTGTGAGTTTTAGTTGAGCATTGGAATTATTAGTTACTTGAAAGATGTTATTTGCACTTCACTTGGTTGAACCAAGTGAATTAGTGTCAATAACATCTTTCAAGTTACCTTAGTTATCAGGACCCATGTACTCGATTACCTAATATACAGCTATTTCAATTAAGGTTGTCCACGAGCAAAGTAGAAAAGTCGAATACAGTACAAGCATTCGACTTTTGCGCTTTGCTCGTACCGGTAGACAACCTTAATTGAAATACAGTAACTGTATATATGAACTTGCGGTTACAGCTCAGCAATTGGCTTCTGTAACTCGGCGAGTTAGATTGCTGCACTGGAATCGCAGGGTTGTCGGTTCGATTCCTGCAATCGTTCCTGGTTAGGCCTGGAAAATAGTGCATATAAGGTATATATACTCACTTGGATTACAATACATGCCATTTGTGTTAGCCGGTTAATGGTTTCTTGTTAAGTTTTAGCTTTGATTTACTGTTTTTATCATGTACTATCATTGTAATTTAGTTTTTATTGCATACATGTATATCTAAACAGTAAATGTATATTTAAATACAGCATTTTCTTGGGCCAATTTCAGATCCACTTCAATGAAATTTGAAAAATACTAAGTGTCATCTACTTATCGACATCGGCTGCCAGCTATTCATCATTAACATTTCTCTAAACGTGAAATTGGCCTGACAAATGGCTGTGTGTAAACATACCTTAAAATTAAATAAGTTTTCTTCATACCAACACAGCATGCTTGCAATATAATGCAGTACTTTTTGGCTTTACATGTATTTGTTGTTAGTATTTACCCAACCAATTCACTCAATATTTTTAGTACAAAACTCAATGAAAATTTATGTCACTGCTTGTGAACAGCCCCCACTAGTATATCAAGTCACTTGATTTGATTTGATTTGAAACATACAGTATTTCGGGATATTTGTTACCAATAGTACTGTATGTTGGCAAAATCTGGTGTGTTCAATCTAACTTACTGCACATATATACAGCCGATAAAAGGTTTATTCTTAAATTTTAGCTTTAAACCGATTTCATCATATTTTCTCAATGTAACTATTTTTTACTGCACATATATAAGTGTTCTTTATTGAAATATGCTGTACTTGCTTCGTCCTGCAGTTTCTGTTGATGCAAATTCAGTCATCTGTGACAATGATCTTTCCAGTTAAGGTGGCTCAAATATGTGTTTACCTGAGCAAATTACTTAATATTTCCATGATAAAACTGAATGAAAACTTATTTCATTGCTCTAATACCATATCAAATCAGTCAGTTTTGCTGAAAACATGTTTCTACATATTGGAGACTTAATATTGGCAAAGTTTGGTGTATACTGGTTAAGCCAATAATTAGTTACATTGTGTTTTATTAGCCGATAAAAGTTTATTTTTAAATTTTAGCTTTTAAACTGTTTTCATCATGTTTTCTCAAAGTAACTTATTTTTTACTGCACGTATATAAGTGTTCTTTATTGAAATACAGTTGCTTCGTCCTGCAGTTTCTGTTGATGCAAAGTCAGTCATCTGTGACAAGGATCTTTTCAGTTAAGATGGCTCAAATATGTGTTTACCTGAGCAAATTACTTAATATTTCCATGATAAAACTGAATGAAAACTTATTTCATTGCTCTAATACCATATCAAATCAGTCAGTTTTGTTGAAAACATGTTTCTACATATTGGAGACTTGTATTGGCAAAGTTTGCGGTATACTGGTTAAGCCAATAATTAGTTACATTGCGTTTTATTAGCCGATAAAAGGATTATTTTTAAATTTTAGCTTTTAAACTGTTTTCATCATGTTTTCTCAAAGTAACTTATTTTTTACTGCACGTATATAAGTGTTCTTTATTGAACTACAGTTGCTTCGTCCTGCAGTTTCTGTTGATGCAAAGTCAGTCATCTGTGACAAGGATCTTTTCAGTTAAGATGGTTCAAATATGTGTTTACCTGAGCAAATTACTTAATATTTCCATGATAAAACTGAATGAAAACTTATTTCAATGCTCTAATACCATATCAAATCAGTCAGTTTTGCTGAAGACATGTTTCTACATATTGGAGACTTATATTGGCAAAGTTTGCGGTATACTGGTTAAGCCAATAATTAGTTATATTATGTTTTATTAGCCGATAAAAGTTTATTTTTAAATTTTAGCTTTTAAACTGTTTTCATCATGTTTTCTCAAAGTAACTTATTTTTTACTGCACGTATATAAGTGTTCTTTATTGAAATACAGTTGCTTCGTCCTGCAGTTTCTGTTGATGCAAATCAGTCATCTGTGACAAGGATCTTTTCAGTTAAGATGGCTCAAATATGTGTTTACCTGAGCAAATTACTTAATATTTCCATGATAAAACTGAATGAAAACTTATTTCAATGCTCTAATACCATATCAAATCAGTCAGTTTTGCTGAAAACATGTTTCTACACATTGGAGACTTATATTGGCAAAGTTTGGTGTATACTGGTTAAGCCAATAATTAGTTACATTGTGTTTTATTAGCCGATAAAAGGTTTATTTTTAAATTTTAGCTTTTAAACTGTTTTCATCATGTTTTCTCAAAGTAACTTATTTTTTACTGCACATATATAAGTGTTCTTTATTGAAATATACTGTACTTGCTTCGTCCTGCAGTTTCTGTTGATGCAAATCAGTCATCTGTGACAAGGATCTTTTCAGTTAAGATGGCTCAAATATGTGTTTACCTGAGCAAATTACTTAATATTTCCATGATGAAACTGAATGAAAACTTATTTCAATGCTCTAATACCATATCAAATCAGTCAGTTTTGCTGAAAACATGTTTCTACACATTGGAGACTTACATTGGCAAAGTTTGGTGTATACTGGTTAAGCCAATAATTAGTTACATTGTGTTTTATTGGCCGATAAAAGGATTATTTTTAAATTTTAGCTTTTAAACTGTTTTCATCATGTTTTCTCAAAGTAACTTATTTTTTACTGCACATATATAAGTGTTCTTTATTGAAATACTGTACTTGCTTCGTCCTGCAGTTTCTGTTGATGCAAATCAGTCATCTGTGACAAGGATCTTTTCAGTTAAGATGGCTCAAATATGTGTTTACCTGAGCAAATTACTTAATATTTCCATGATAAAACTGAATGAAAACTTATTTCATTGCTCTAATACCATATCAAATCAGTCAGTTTTGCTGAAATAATGTTTCTACATATTGGAGACTTATATTGGCAATGTTTGGTGTATACTGGTTAAGCCAATAATTAGTTACATTGTGTTTTATTAGCCGATAAAAGGTTTATTTTTAAATTTTAGCTTTTAAACTGTTTTCATCATGTTTTCTCAAAGTAACTTATTTTTTACTGCACGTATATAAGTGTTCTTTATTGAAATACAGTTGCTTCGTCCTGCAGTTTCTGTTGATGCAAAGTCAGTCATCTGTGACAAGGATCTTTTCAGTTAAGATGGTTCAAATATGTGTTTACCTGAGCAAATTACTTAATATTTCCATGATAAAACTGAATGAAAACTTATTTCATTGCTCTAATACCATATCAAATCAGTCAGTTTTGCTGAAATAATGTTTCTACATATTGGAGACTTGTATTGGCAAAGTTTGCGGTATACTGGTTAAGCCAATAATTAGTTACATTGCGTTTTATTAGCCGATAAAAGGTTTATTTTTAAATTTTAGCTTTTAAACTGTTTTCATCATGTTTTCTCAAAGTAACTTATTTTGTACTGCACGTATATAAGTGTTCTTTATTCAAATACAGTTGCTTCGTCCTGCAGTTTCTGTTGATGCAAAGTCAGTCATCTGTGACAAGGATCTTTTCAGTTAAGATGGTTCAAATATGTGTTTACCTGAACAAATTACTTAATATTTCCATGATAAAACTGAATGAAAACTTATTTCATTGCTCTAATACCATATCAAATCAGTCAGTTTTGCTGAAATAATGTTTCTACATATTGGAGACTTATATTGGCAAAGTTTGGTGTATACTGGTTAAGCCAATAATTAGTTACATTGTGTTTTATTAGCCGATAAAAGGTTTATTTTTAAATTTTAGCTTTTAAACTGTTTTCATCATGTTTTCTCAAAGTAACTTATTTTTTATTGCACATATATAAGTGTTCTTTATTGAAACATACTGCACTTGCTTCGTCCTGCAGTTTCTGTTGATGCAAATCAGTCATCTGTGACAATGATCTTTCCAGTTAGGGTGGCTCAAATACTGTGTGTTTACCTGAGCAAATTACTTAATATTTCCATGATGAAACTGAATGGAAACTTATTTCAATGCTCTAATACCATATCAAATCAGTCAGTTTTGCTGAAAACATGTTTCTACATATTGGAGACTTATATTGGCAAAGTTTGGTGTACACTGGTTAAGCCAATAATTAGTTACATTGCGTTTTATTAGCCGATAAAAGGTTTATTTTTAAATTTTAGCTTTTAAACTGTTTTCATCATGTTTTCTCAAAGTAACTTATTTTTTACTGCACATATATAAGTGTTCTTTATTGAAATATACTGTACTTGCTTCGTCCTGCAGTTTCTGTTGATGCAAATCAGTCATCTGTGAAAAGGATCTTTTCAGTTAATTTAAGATGGCTCAAATATGTGTTTACCTGAGCAAATTACTTAATATTTCCATGATAAAACTGAATGAAAACTTATTTCAATGCTCTAATACCATATCAAATCAGTCAGTTTTGTTGAAAACATGTTTCTACATATTGGAGACTTGTATTGGCAAAGTTTGCGGTATACTGGTTAAGCCAATAATTAGTTATATTGTGTTTTATTAGCCGATAAAAGGATTATTTTTAAATTTTAGCTTTTAAACTGTTTTCATCATGTTTTCTCAAAGTAACTTATTTTTTATTGCACATATATAAGTGTTCTTTATTGAAACATACTGCACTTGCTTCGTCCTGCAGTTTCTGTTGATGCAAATCAGTCATCTGTGACAATGATCTTTCCAGTTAAGGTGGCTCAAATACTGTATGTGTTTACCTGAGCAAATTACTTAATATTTCCATGATGAAACTGAATGAAAACTTATTTCAATGCTCTAATACCATATCAAATCAGTCAGTTTTGCTGAAAACATGTTTCTACATATTGGAGACTTGTATTGGCAAAGTTTGGTGTATACTGGTTAAGCCAATAATTAGTTACATTGCGTTTTATTAGCCGATAAAAGGTTTATTTTTAAATTTTAGCTTTTAAACTGTTTTCATCATGTTTTCTCAAAGTAACTTATTTTTTACTGCACGTATATAAGTGTTCTTTATTGAAATACAGTTGCTTCGTCCTGCAGTTTCTGTTGATGCAAAGTCAGTCATCTGTGACAATGATCTTTTCAGTTAAGGTGGCTCAAATATGTGTTTACCTGAGCAAATTACTTAATATTTCCATGATAAAACTGAATGAAAACTTATTTCAATGCTCTAATACCATATCAAATCAGTCAGTTTTGCTGAAAACATGTTTCTACATATTGGAGACTTATATTGGCAAAGTTTGGTGTATACTGGTTAAGCCAATAATTAGTTACATTGTGTTTTATTAGCCGATAAAAGGTTTATTTTTAAATTTTAGCTTTTAAACTGTTTTCATCATGTTTTCTCAAAGTAACTTATTTTTTACTGCACGTATATAAGTGTTCTTTATTGAAATACAGTTGCTTCGTCCTGCAGTTCCTGTTGATGCAAAGTCAGTCATCTGTGACAAGGATCTTTTCTGTTAAGATGGTTCAAATATGTGTTTACCTGAGCAAATTACTTAATATTTCCATGATAAAACTGAATGAAAACTTATTTCAATGCTCTAATACCATATCAAATCAGTCAGTTTTGCTGAAAACATGTTTCTACACATTGGAGACTTACATTGGCAAAGTTTGGTGTATACTGGTTAAGCCAATAATTAGTTACATTGTGTTTTATTGGCCGATAAAAGGATTATTTTTAAATTTTAGCTTTTAAACTGTTTTCATCATGTTTTCTCAAAGTAACTTATTTTTTACTGCACATATATAAGTGTTCTTTATTGAAATATACTGTACTTGCTTCGTCCTGCAGTTTCTGTTGATGCAAATCAGTCATCTGTGAAAAGGATCTTTTCAGTTAATTTAAGATGGCTCAAATATGTGTTTACCTGAGCAAATTACTTAATATTTCCATGATAAAACTGAATGAAAACTTATTTCAATGCTCTAATACCATATCAAATCAGTCAGTTTTGTTGAAAACATGTTTCTACATATTGGAGACTTGTATTGGCAAAGTTTGCGGTATACTGGTTAAGCCAATAATTAGTTATATTGTGTTTTATTAGCCGATAAAAGGATTATTTTTAAATTTTAGCTTTTAAACTGTTTTCATCATGTTTTCTCAAAGTAACTTATTTTTTACTGCACGTATATAAGTGTTCTTTATTGAAATACAGTTGCTTCGTCCTGCAGTTTCTGTTGATGCAAAGTCAGTCATCTGTGACAAGGATCTTTTCAGTTAAGATGGTTCAAATATGTGTTTACCTGAGCAAATTACTTAATATTTCCATGATAAAACTGAATGAAAACTTATTTCAATGCTCTAATACCATATCAAATCAGTCAGTTTTGCTGAAATAATGTTTCTACATATTGGAGACTTGTATTCGCAAAGTTTGGTGTATACTGGTTAAGCCAATAATTAGTTACATTGTGTTTTATTAGCCGATAAAAGGTTTATTTTTAAATTTTAGCTTTTAAACTGTTTTCATCATGTTTTCTCAAAGTAACTTATTTTTTATTGCACATATATAAGTGTTCTTTATTGAAACATACTGCACTTGCTTCGTCCTGCAGTTTCTGTTGATGCAAATCAGTCATCTGTTGTTTGTTTTTTAGAATTGGATCAAAAAGGTGGTTGCAGGTATTCAGATCCTGGAATGCTGTGAAATGGCCCTGCTGGACCTGTTGGAACATTCTATTGGGTGAACATCAAATGATGTGTGGAGTGAAATGAAATGAAATTTCGATTCAGTGTGACTGATAGAATTGGAATGGTATAGATAATGATGATTTTAGTGAATTATGTTATATGATGATGCATGGACTGTGATGATGTTGGTGAAGCTTGATTTATAACATAGATATAAAGTGATGATACTGGTGATATATGAGTTGTAAATTGATATGAAATATAAGTGATACATAAGTCTGACTACTTCTTAATTAATAGTCGAGGAACTACATACCAGCACAAATGGGAACCGAACTTTGTTATTCACAAAGAAACTATACTAAAATGTGTTCGCAATTAAAAGTTATTTTGTTATTGTTGGAATATAGGCTGATTTACACTATCAAGGTTTCTGAGATTTGATTTTGAATTAGAAGGATTTGTTAGAAATGTTTCAGGGAATTTTAGAAACGTTACGGACTAACGCCCGTATTCTAAAAGCTCACTCACACTCAGAGTGGACATTCAATCTGAGCTTCTCTCGAGTGTCAATGCTGTTTTTGAATCGCTGGAGGGTTAGTGTCGTACCTTACTACGTGACTACTAACCATCCAGCTATTCCGGATTCAACCTCCGCTCATTGTGTGTGAGTGAGCTTTTAGAATACGGGCGTTAGTGTTTATCACTGACCCAGTTTCGTCAAACATTTCTTACAAATGCTTCAAAAACTTAGAATTCAGCTATGCAAAATTCCTACTGTGATCACGGAAACTTTGATAGTGTAAAACCCGTCCTTATCGTTCTGTTATAGTTAACAAAACAATGACATTTTATCGCACTGTCCTTCAGCAGTAATAGTGTCAGTACTTGTTATATAATTAGAGAGGTTCAGATTTGACTTCCAATACCCGACTTACTACTGTACTACCTCTTCACTGGCGTAGTACAAATTTGATTGGTTTATGGCTCCTTATAAAGGTAGTGGCAGTGCAAGTCATATCTGAAACTCTTTCAAAATTTTCCTAAAAATGTGGTGACATTTAAAAGTTATTTCGCTATAGTATAAAATATCGTTTTGTTATATAGTTGACAAAGCAGTGACATTTATTGCATTGTTGTACAGTAGTAACAGTACCTATAGGTATTATATTCTTAGGGAGGTTCACATTTGACTTCCAATACCACTACCTTCACTGGCTTAGACTTAATACACATCTGATTGGTTAGCAGTCATTAACGGTAGTGGTAATGGTAGTGAAAGTCGAATATGAACCTTTCTATAAATAGTCGAGGAACTACAATAATCAAAATCAAGTGGCGACAATTAAAAAGTTATTTTGTTATATTTAAAACATGGTTGTGTTATTATAGTTGAAAAAAACAGTGACCTCTGATTGCGTCTGGAGCCATCATGCATCTTTTATAATCGGGTAGTATAAAGAAGAATTATCAGATCAATAAGCTTTACACATATAGATAAATTTAAGACTGTACAATCAATTTTTCTCTAGGGGCCAGTTGTTCAAAGCTGGATTAGCTTAACCCTAGGTTAACCTAAAATTCAAAGCACACTTCCTGACAGCTTGTCTATATAAATTTGGAAATATTTCTTCAGAGATCTTGTCTGGATCGATAGGACTGGAGTTTTCTTCTCTGAAGTTTTGAAATAAACAGACGCGTAGAAATACACCTACTAAAACAGCAGGCTAAATTTTAACCCAGGGTTAGCGTTAGTCCAGCATTGAACAACCGACCCCTGGAGCAGAGTAATTACATTTACTATAACCTACGCTTATTTAAAATTTCCTACTATTATATTATGTTTATATACATGGCCAGAAATAAATAAGGAGTACCTAAAAGTCATTAATTGTTAATGTCAAGTCTCAATCAGCTGGTTTGCTTTTAGTTCAAGCCCCACAGCATTTGTCCTGTATCGTGTACTGCATAGCAGTTGTCTTTCCATAGACTGTATCATCCAGAACAAAAGCTGAAAATATAGGAATTGATAAAATCAGATTTATTTAATTTAGATTTATTGGCATTGAGACAGCACAAATAATCTACTAAATAGTTTTAGGCCAAACAGGGGATGCTCTTAGGGTGGCCATTAGCCTGCGAACAGGCTCTCAAGCTGAATTGAGAGCCTGCATCGATGACTAATGAATTTGAATATCTGCGTCTCAAATTGTGACGCGAAATTCTCATTGGTCAGATGCTATAATTTATATGTTTCCGCTGAGCTCTATATATGTCAACTGCTGAATAAAAAAACACATTAACTGTTCGTATTGGTCTTGGCCGTCTTATCTCAAAGCACGAAATGTTCTGTTTTGAGAAAACAGTATTTAAAACATTTGAACTTTTGCTTGAATATCTTATATTTCGAAAAATAGTATAAACTGTACGGTCTAAATTTAGTTTGCACGGTCTAAATTTAGTTTGCACGAAAGTTGTAAACAACACCATATAAGGATAGACATTCCATATTTGGAAAAACGAACGTTACGGGGCAGATATTCAAATTCATTAATCATCGATGCAGGCTCTCAATTCAGCTTGAGAGTCTGTTCGCAGGCTAGGTGGCCATGTCTAATTGGTTACCAGGTATATATTGGCTTAATTAACCATCTACTAGATTACATTCGATTTAATTAATACTATTTTTGTAAAGTATGTTACAGGAGACATCGGGGCTTACTAATTAGGACAAAGAAATCACCGGACACTAATATTTTTATCTGTAGTTTGCAAAGAGTTTGGAACAATTTTTCATACCCAGTTCGTGGCATTAGTTTTGTACAGTACTAGCTATATAATACTTTTGTTTGAGGAAACAGCATGTAACTACATATGGTGTTTCCACAAACAAAATTATTATATGAGCAGGTGACGTCATCCCTTGGGTATTTAGGAAGCCACGATTGCAGTTTTAGATCACCCCTGATGAAGACACTCGACTGGAGTGTCGAAACGTTGGGTCTTGGTTACAATTCGACTGGGCTTTATTTAAACCAGAGTAGCGAGCGAAACATGATTGATATACCTGGTTGCAGTGAACGAACTAACTTTAAAAGTATAACTTGTTTGTTTCAAAGTTGATTTAATATTTAACAAATGTTTGTGTCATCTGTGCTGCCGTAATTGATGTAGAATATCATTCTCATGCATGTACATTTATAAAAAAAATTAAATATTTACAAGAAAAAAAAGAAAACCCTACATACCCTGCCTAAATTTTTGCACATGAGAAATAGAAACCCGGGCATTTCTTTTTTTGGACTTAGTATGAAGCATGGAAAGGTAGGTAAAATTGTTTGGTATCAGACAGAGTAAATTAACAAGACAGACTAAATTATGATATTTGCTGTGTCGGTGTAATGTACTCAGGTCTGTACGCTTGTCACACAAGCATCTTATTCACCTGTCATGAGTACATTACACCAACACAGCAAATATCATGATTATCAGATTACACTGATATCGAAGGAACTAGACTCAGTTCCAAAATATCGCATACTCGAACCGACCTGACCGCGTAGCTCAGTTGGCAGAGAATTGGGCTAGTATTCCAAAGGTCGTAGGTTCAAATTCCATTGAGGAACTTGATTCCCCTAGCAATTTGCAAGGTTGAAAATGCGGGTCAGTGGTTGAAAAACATCGCCTTCCTCTGGAATACCAAGGTTCCTCAACAGGGGTGTGTGGCCATGGATAAAAATTGGAATAGTATCCCAAATTAGTAAGATACAATTGTATAGACTAAGACCAGGTTGAATTTGTAAGTGAACTGTTGAGCTAAAGTTTTATTTTGGAGGACAGTAATTAAAAATTGCTATGTGGAACATGGATCAGTCATCTACAAGCAATTATTATAGTAATTGTCTTATCCAGAAATACCCCAGATTTTCAGTATTTTATCTCCAGAAATAAGAGATCAATCTCAAGAAATTTTCTATCAGATCTCCAGATTCATTGCGATTGGAGGTTGGCAGGTCTGATTTCGATAAATTTCTTCACCATGTAAGACATGTAAATGTGCTTTCAAATTTTTAGCAAAAAAATTTGAAACGACGCTATCCCATGACACCTTGCGCTCCGCAACTTAAACTAGGCACCAGGCCTCCAGGCAATGCGCGAACTATTGCTTCAGTACTTTCTCTACGAATATAAGGAATATTTGCAAATGTTTTCTATCAATTACTGACTGGTAATTAATTTATTTATAATAAATTCTTGGAAAATGAAAATTCTCTACAATGATTCAATAAAACATGGAAAGAACTCAACTTTAGAAATTAAATTAGAATGTAGTTATATGGTATCAGGGATGATGGAAAGGGGGTGGGGCAAGGTCTCCTTTCCTAAAGGGGGCAAATGTAGCATTTTGGTATAAATAAAACACAATATTTTTGTCCCAAATTTACTTAAAGTGGAAGTCAAATCCGTTCTGCACATCGGTTCTGCTCATAACAATGTGAGGACCTCTGATGTAGACATTGCCCAAATTTCGAATGTTTCGAATTTTTCTGAACATATTAAAACTCTATTTCATATTTATTTAGAAGCATAGCGAACCAAAATAGTGTTAGATATTCAGACAGTACATCATATTTTAAAAAATACAGCAGTTCAAAATGTAAACAAACCGTTTGTTTACATACGGACTTGACTTCCACTTTAAATAACAAATTAATTAACAAAGATAAATATGATAGAAGATAATTTGTATACTTAATTAGCTATTTCCCAAAGTCCTGGGTCTAGGTGCACAAATCCCTTGTTGGAGGGACAACAAATATGGCAGCACACATTTAAATTAAAGTTTAATGTAAAAAGGAGATATTTCATTTTTAGTCGTGTAAAAAGTTGATATTTGATAGTAGATACTTCTACTCTTTCACATATTTGATGTCTGTCTCCATATATTTTGTCCCTCCTATACTATAATATGTACAAAAACTAACCCATAGCCTCCTCAGAAAAATACATAAAATCGCTTAAATATGCAATATATAATCTGGTTTGATAGTATTCTACTTTGAAACATCTTTAGTTATTTTGTACTGCATCACTGAAGTATAAAAACCCCGTCACAACAGCATATGTTCTCAATACAAGGAACAAAGGTTACAAATCAGAAACAAATTATAGGTTACCTAAAGGAACCAATGTTACAAATAGTAACAGGCTAAGTTACGTTAAGGAACCAATGTTACAAAAAGGAACAGGCTAAGTTACGTTAAGGAACCAATGTTACAAAAAGGAACAGGCTAAGTTACGTTAAGGAACCAATGTTACAAAAAGGAACAGGCTAAGTTACCTAAAGGAACCAGTGTTACAAAAAGGAACAAGCAAAGTTACCTAAAGGAACAGGCTAAGTTACTTAAAGGACACTAAGTTACAAAAAGGACCTGATGGTCCTTTGTGTAACAAGTTTGGTTACACAAGGGCACCAGCAAGTTACACAAAGGATCATCGATATAACAGTCAGTCAGTCAGTCAGTCAGTCAGTCAGTCAGTCAGTCAGTCAGTCAGTCAGTCAGTCAGTCAGTCAGTCAGTCAGTCAGTCAGTCAGTCAGTCAGTCAGTCAGTCAGTCAGTCAGTCAGTCAGTCAATCAGTCAGTCAGTCAGTCAGTCAGTCAGTCAGTCAGTCAGTCAGTCAGTCAGTCAGTCAGTCAGTCAGTCAGTCAGTCAGTCAGTCAGTCAGTCAGTCATATATATATGATTAGTAATTAGGTCTACATGTATCTATACAAGTTAAAATAGGTCAAAAGGAGCTGACCTAATGTTAGTGTTTAAGATAGGGTTATATTTAGCTATGAAAAGGCTTTTGCGAGTTGGTAGATCAGTTTCTGAAGTGCCAGATGAAAGGATTTTGAAGTCAGAGGCAGAAATCTCAACCTCCTCCACAGGCGCTTTTAGGTGCGGGCGTAAATTACTAAAGGTCAATAGGTTAGGTTTACGCTTGAGCGAGCTCCACTTAAATATAAAAATTTTCAGTTAATTTCTCAGCTATTATATTAAGCTTTATATTTAATTAAAGCTAAGGATTTTGTGCATCCTCTCATCGTATTTTAAACTGGATTTGTATCGTGGTGTAAAGTTATTTTGGTTTGTTGGATCGTATTACTATCGTATTATTATTGCGCTACAACTGTGAATTTTGGTTAATGAACAATATCTTTGTCGTCGTTTGTCGTTTTCGTCTGAATCTTGCTGTGTGATCTACGAATCGTTTTGTGGTTATTTTGTATAATTTTGGCGTTATTTAATTGTATTGGTCATGTATTATTCAACATTAATTATTTTCGACCGTTGGTACTTTTGAAATTTAAATCCCGTCTGGCGTCGCTCTCCATGGCAACAACTATCTTTTGCAATGAAGTTTAAATCAAGTGAAATAACCTTCAATAAAATGCTCAATAAAGTTTTTGGATATCTCTTCTTTCTCATTTTAACTTTCTGGTTATCAATAGGATCAAAACCATCAGAAATTCAACCCAACGACAGAACATTTCCCCAGAATATCTGTAGCATTTCCCCAGAACTAGTGTCAATATCAAATCGATTGTGTTGTCTTTGGTCTTCCACGCGCGATAATACTTTACGTAAGTCTACTTTCCCTCTCATGTCTAATCACAGATATGGCCTTCAATTTAACATTGCGAATAGTAATTTGCACCTTCTCCTGTGTATTCTACTCGCTGGTGATATAGCAACTAATCCTGGACCTGCCTGCATCTCAACTGAAATTCGTTCTCAAAACAGCCAGTTGAAGAGCTTAGTCCTCAATGCAAGACGTTTAAAGAGTATTAACCGAGATGAAGTGTCTAATCAGCCAGTTTGTAATCTTCAGCGCTTTCAAAACCTTGTATATAATGAAAACTCTGATGTTATTTGTGTGAACGAGACATGGTTGAATAATTCTATATCTAATGAGGAAATTTTGCATTCCGGATTCACCATTTACAGAAAAGATCGTAAAGACCGATACGGTGGCGGAGTCCTTGTAGCGATAAAAACGGATTCTTTTAAATCTGCAGTGAAGGAGTTCTCACCTAATGGAGAGGAATTTGAAGATTTAGAAATCGTATCAACTGAATTGCGAACTGTTACTGACAAGAAAATTCTATTTTGTTGTTGCTATCGTCCTCCTAGTGCTGACCTGGGTTGGATAGATAAATTTAAGATCTTTCTGGATACAATCTGTGACCTCTACGAAAACGTTGTAATTGCGGGAGACTTCAATCTTCCAAACATCCCATGGAGATCGATAGAAAAAGCCGCTGGTATTAACGAACTTTCCTTCCTTGAGTTACTGGATGATCATCATCTACTTCAACTCAACAACACTCCTACACGCGGAAATAACATACTAGACTTTGTTATCACAAATGCTCCAGACCATGTCAATGTGACACAGATATTGTCTCCGGAAGAAACATCCATTTTTACTGACCATCATACTATCTCATTCGATTTCTCCGCATTTATCAAAAAACCAAGAAAGTCGGTCAGAACTGTATACGACTATACGAAAGGTGACATGGTTGGTCTTTGTGCTGCGTTACGTGAAATAGACTTATCTACAACCATTTTAGAATCGTGTGATGACATTAATACCGATTGGAAGCGTTGGAAGGACACTTTTCTTTCAATCGTTTCAGAATTTATCCCTAAGAAGCAATTGAAAGGTAGAAATCCGCTACCATGGATCAACGGCGACATTCTCTATCAAATTAAGAAAAAAGACTCTATTCGACGAAGATTGAAAGCCACTCCTACTGCACATCTTCACGAGAAATACAAGAGAATGCGTTCTAAAGTTAAACGGTTACTCAGTGACAGCCGCGAGAATTTCTTCTCCTCGGTTAACAACAACTTTATTAACAATCCCAAGCGCTTTTTGTCTGTCCTTAAACAAAAATCAAAAACTTGCAGCATCCCCGATTTCATTTCAATGCATGCGGCACTCAACTCCTCCGATCAAATTCACATTAGACCTAGCGCCACGAGACCAGCTGAAATAGCCAATATGTTCAATACTTACTTTGCATCAGTATTTGCAACAGACAACTTATCTGATCAATCTGAAGAATTAAGTACTGACCCATTCATATCTGAAGTAATTGTAAACGAACTGGAAATTGAAACTTTACTTAAAACCCTCGATAGCAACAAAGCAACCGGTCCAGATGAAATTCCAGCCAGACTACTCAAAGTGACTGCCTCCATTATTGCTCCCTTTCTTTGTAAATTATTTAATAAATCATTACGTCTTG